>WBNM01039222.1:0-10606 GCA_013399055.1 Ramphastos sulfuratus | reverse complement strand
TCTATGATTCTATGGGGACTCCACCACTTTCCTGGCCAGCCTATGCCAGGGCTTGACAACCCTTTTGGAGAAGAAACTGTTCCTATGTCCAACCTAAACCTCCTCTGCTGCAGCTTGAGGCTGTTTCCTCTTGTCCTATACCTAGTTTGCTCTGAGTGGAAGTTGCATCTCTTAATTTGGGATTATTTTTTAGCTTTGCCTTAAAAAAGCAGGACAGGAGAGATCTGTTAGCAAAGGTTCAGTTCAGAGGGAGCAGGACTCAGTGAGGTGAAGCCTGGGGAGGGTTCCCTGGATCCTGGCTGGCTGTGTTGGGTAGTGAATGCAGCCACCAGCAGCCTTAGGCTTTCTCCTGCAGTCACTGGTGTAAAGGGGCTCATTCTGGCTCGAAAGAGGGTGTTTGGCCAGGCTGAGGAGCTGGCTGGCAGCAGTGGGAGCTGTCTGCTGGGCTTGGATCTGGCCAGCTTGCCTTGCCTGTTCAGCCTAGGGGGGTTTTGGGACTGCCCTGGTGGTGGCAGGTTGGAGGAGTGGCAGCATTGAACCCCACTGAGCAACACACAGAAGGTGGATTCAGATGTAAGCTTAACTTTTTATTTTTCCTCTTAATATGATCCACCAACTGTGTCCATCCCCTGGCTTATCTAACTCCTGGTTTGGGTTTTAATTTGGATTGCTCATCACTACACTGGTGTCTTGCTTACCACTGGGAACCCCTCCACATCTCCTCTCCCCCATGCACCTAATCCCTCCTGACCCCTAGGTGACAGGAGCTTTGTACCTATGTTATACAGCCAAGTCCTTGCATGCATTCACTTGGACAATAACCTGCTTACAAGGCAGGATTCTGGAGTGATGATCTTTAAGGTCTCTCCCAACCCAAACCATTCTGTGATCCTATGATGATCACAAGGCTGCTGGTGTGGCTGGTGCTGGCCATTAACAAGTCACTTTGCTCAGATCTTGGTGTGCAAATATCATCTACCCACTGCCAAAGTATGGATGGGATGGTGGTGGGCAGCAGCACACGGTGAGATGTGAGTCATGGTCTGGGCACTGCCATTCCTTCCACCACAGCCCAGTTTGGGTGGGTTTTTTTCCTTACTCTCCTTTGCAGTATCTCAGGGTCATTCCCAGGGACAAGGCAGATCCCAGTGCGGAGCTGAGATTTTTCTGACTAGCATTTTCCTTCTTTATTTGTTCAAATGGGTTTGGCCCATCACTGCTTTAATGATCTTTTTCTAAAATTTAGGGGGAGTTGGCTTTGTTTCAAGCATTTGCTATTTCAAGAACTAATTAATTGTCAAATGAAACATTAAGTTCAGAGGAAAACATTTTAAACCTGGGTTTTTTTCCCTTTTTTTTTTTTTTTTTCCTTTCCTTTTTCTTACTGCTTTCAGCAACCAGAGAAATGACTTAATCTCATGGCTGTGCCCCAATGTCCAATCTGCCTTTGGTTGTGCTATATCTGGACAAAAGTACCTTTTTTTTCCCCTCCTCTTTTTTCCCTACTGATTTTACAGTCAGCAGGAAAATAGTCCTGACTTCAGCGGTACTCTTACAGCATTAGCATCTTGCAAGGACCTGACCTGAGCAGTTGGAGGTGTGCAGGTTACTGCTGCAGACTGCCCATGCACTCCCTGTCAGCTGCAGCCTTCTCATGTTTTCCAAGGTCTTCTGCCATTACCAGGAGNTGCCTCATGCATCCTCCTCTTAAACACCCCCAGGGATGGGGACTCCACCACCAACCTGAGCAGCCCATTCCAATGCCAATCTCTCTTTCTGTGAAGAACTTCTTCCTTTGTCCAGCCTAAACCTGCTCTGGGACAGCTTGAGGCTATGTCCTCTTGTTCTGTCACCGGGTGCCTGGTGTCACATTGCCCCTTTTCCTGTCACTGAACACCACTGAAACGCATCTGGCCCCAGCCTCTTGCCTCTGCCCTTTAACTCTTGCTGAGCAGTAAGAAGATTCCCTCTCAGGTTGCTTTTCTTCAGGCTGAACAGCCTCACATCTTTCAGCCTTTCCTCCTCACAGAGATTCTGCATAGCCCTCACCATCTTTGTAGCCATTGCTGGAGTCTCTCCAGTAGTTCCCTGTCTCTCTTGAACTGGGAAGCTCAGCACTGGAAAGGACTTGCTGTTGAAGGAAGGCTCTAGCACCAAACTGCCATGTTCAAGCCATTCTGAGGCAGCCTGAATCCAACTTGGACTAGAGCTAAAGCAGGGGTTAAGTTTCTAGTGGATCAGAGCTACCCTTACTGATGTTCTCCATCCTCCTCTAAGCTCTGCAGCTGGTGGGGGCTGTGGGTTTGTCCTCCATCCTATGTCTCAAAACTATCATGGTGGAGGTAATTTGGTAACTAGGGAGGTGCTGATGATATCTTGGACCAGGTCAGCTCTGCCTGATGTGAGGACATCATCTTTTGGGTGTGGGAGAGCAGGATGAAGCACCTCTAGAACAATAAGATCTGTTTTGCTTTAAGGAGTCTAAAGCAAGCTACTTATCATTGCCTCTCTGGAAGAAGGTTGTTTGCAGGAAGATCAAGACAGCCAGGAGTACAGATGGCAAATAATTGGTGGGACAAGGTCAGTTTTTGAGAGCTCAAGGCCAACTGTACCTACTCAGCACCATCTCCAGAGCTCTCCCTGCCCAGCAGCTTGAGTATCTCTGCCAGGTTCCCTGAGCAGGGCTTGCAACCAAAGTGCCTCCAGCACATACAGACTAATTAGCATGGGCTGCCCCTGGAGAGCCTCTGTGATTTGAGCTCTGAGTCCTGTATCTTGATCGTTCCCTGGGAAAGAAACAAAAACAGCCTTGTACCCGTGGTCCCCATGGACCTGGGAAGATGTGTGTCTCAGGCTTGATTGCATTTCTCTGTCTGCCACCACGATATTAAAAACATTTAATAAACACATTTCAGTGCAGCCTGGGGTGCCTGCGCCAGGCTGCCTTCGGGAGGCAAGCACTGGAGTTCACCAGGAGAGCTGTCTCTTGCTGTGTGGTCCTGGCTGTGAGCTGGGTTAATGCTGGGGGTCTCCAGTTTTGTAGAATCAGTTGGGACCCCCAAAGGTCATCTTGTCCAACCACCCTGCGGTCAGCAGGGACATCTCCAACTAGATTGAGTTGCTCAGGTCCCCATTGACTTTGCCCTTGGATGTCTGCAGGGATGGGGTCTCACTCACCCATGTCTCTGGGCAAGCTGTGGTAGTGTTCTACTGCCCTCACTGTGAAGAACTTCCAATGTCAATCTACCCTGCCCTAATTTCAAAACATTGCCTCTTGTCCTGTCACTGCAAACCCTTCTAAACAGTCCCTCCCTAGCCTTCCTGTAGGTCCTCTTCAGATATTGAGATGCTGCTATAAGGTCTCCCAAGGGAACAATTTTCTGAACCTTAATACCAGGGGTAGGGAGGAGGAGAGCAGGTTGTCCTGTGGCAAGCCTCCAGGCTTCAACTCTTTTTCCCTTCTTCCTTCCCTTAGAACATATATAGGTTGGTCAGAGAGGTGATAGATTCCACACCCCTGGAACCATTCCAGGTCAGGTTGTGTGAGGCTCTGAGCAACCTGCTCTAGTTGAAGATGTTCCTGCTGACTGCAGTGGAGTTGGACTAGATGACCTTTATAGGTCCCTTCCAACCCAACCCATTCTATGATTCTGTGTTTTTCTATTTATTTCCCTCTGAGAACTGGGTTGTGTTGATCTGCTTCCAGCATCACAGAGGTGGTGTTTTGCAGTTTGGTTTTGGGTTTTGGGTTGTTTTTTTTCCACTGCCTTTCTGCTCAGAAGTGACAAAAGCCTCCCCATGGCACCCAACAACCTTCCCACTGAAATGCAAACACCCCGGGAAGGTTTTGGCTTGTGCCCTTCTAATGGAAACCCATTAGCTGCTGCTTTTCCTTCCCTCCCTCTTCTCTTCCTTGTTAGACTAAAGTGGTTTGCATCATTTTTCCCCTTGTTTCAGCCAACAAACATGTTTGTTTCTCCTTAATTACCTGGGTGTCAATGGGGTGCTTCATCACTGTCTCTCCTCAGCCAGTTCCTTTTCGCTTCAGGATGTAGCAGATCATCAGAAGCCTCAATTGCAAATACTGCAAAAAAAAAATTCTTCAGTCTTAAAACTGGAAAAATAGCCCCAAAATGACCTTGAGATGACTTCCCTTGTCCATGGAAATTAAAATTAACTGGACTGATTTGACTGGCCTGAGGGGAGGAAGGTATTTAAAAAAAAAAAAAAAAGGAAAAAAAAACCCTGACAAATGAGCCAGGAAAGTTTGGAGTGTCTCAGGTGAAGGGGAACATTAGAATATGTATTAGTTATAAATGCTCCAGTGCAAGGTGCCTGAAATTATTAGAGGAAAATAATCTGGGTGTACGCATGAGGAATGCGTGCCAGGCGCGCCCGGCTGCAGCAGGAACGTGCCCCTGGGAGCTGCTGTGTGGCTGCTGGAGGAGAACTGAGCCTGCTGTGGAGCTTGGCTGAGCCTGCTCACTCTCCTGCCCGCCTGAAGATTTATTTTGGTGGTGCTGGCAGCTCTCTGCCCCAGCTTGACCCTCGCCCTGCTGCCTGCTGCACAAAGGCAGGGGTTTGCTGCTGGCGCGGAATCATAGAAGCATAGAAAGGTTGGGGTTGGAAGGGACCTCCAGAGATCATCAAGTCCAATCTCCCTGCAAAGCAGGACCATTTAGGGCAGGTCACACAAGAATGTACCCAGGTGGGTTTTGAAGATCTCCAGAGAAGGAGACTCCACAACCTCTCTGGGCAGCCTGCTGCAAGGGTCCAGCAGCCTCACAGTGAGGAAGTTTGTCCTCAAGTTGAGATGGAACTTCCTGTGATTGACTTTACATCTGCTGCCCTGTGTCCTATCCCTGGGTATTGCTGAGAACAGACTGGTTCCATCCTCCTGATAGCCACCCTTCAGATATTTGTAGACATTGATAAGGTCCCCTCTCAGCATTCTCCAGGCTAAACAATCTCAGGTCCCTCAGCCTTCCCTCATAAGTGAGATGCTCCAGTCCCTTAATCACCCTTGTAGCCTCCATTGGACTTTTCAGTGGTACATGATAGGACAAGGGGCAGTGGATACAAACTGGAACCCAGGAAGTTCCACTTCAACATGAAGGAAAACTTCTGTGCTGTGAGGATGCTGGAGCCCTGGGGCAGGCTGCCCAGAGAGGTTGTGGAGTCTCCTTCGCCAGAGACTTTCAAGACCCATTCCTGTGTGGCCTATCCTAGATAATCCTGCTCTGGCAGTGGGGTTGCACTTGATGATCTCCTGAGGTCCTTTCCAACCCCTGCCATTCTGTGATTCTGTGACATGGAATGGAAGGTGGCTGGAGATGTGCACAATGTTGATCCTCTTGGGATTTCCCAGACCCTGGGCTTTTGCTTCAAGCTATCACATTCCCAGGGTAGTCACACACTGCTGTGACACCATGAAATGCTACCCTTGCCCACATGTCAAGGGGGTGTGTGTCTCATGACAGCACAATGGAATAGCTGTCAGCTTCTATCTACTGCTTGACTGTGCTCCTTGTCTCAGCTGATATCTGGGGAGGTGAAAAGAGGCTCGATGAAGACAAAAGCATAGTGTGTGGAGAGAGGAAGGTGCTGAGTGTGTTGACTTGAAGGAACATCACATAGGCTGGGAAGGTGCATTTGGGCTATTGTCAACTCCTATTCACCATCCATACTACAGTGGGGAGGAGGTAGAAGAGTCTGGAATGGGTGAGTCAGGAATGAAGGAGTTTGAGAACAGCTTGGTTGGTCACCCAATGTTAACCCACATGGGTGCAAGTAGGAACTGTCACTCAGCTCAGGGCATGGTGCCTGTGTTGAGGTTCTCAGGGTTGTGTCTTGGAGGCAGGTCCCAGTCTGCAGCTGCTGGAGAAGGGATCCCCTTGTGCTGCAGCACAGAGGATCTGTGCTCTGTGATGGTCCAGCCCTCATTGTTCCATCTCCAGGACTCCTTGGTGTTTGCCTACACGCTCATTTGTCGTTTGTGAGGTTGGGCAGCAGCATTATCTTGACAAGGGAGAGAGATTTAGAGCTCTGTAATCCATGCTTGTCCATTCTAATTACTTCTCTTATCAGCCTTCAGGAGAGTAACTTTACAGTGGTAATTAGTGTCTTCAATCCCACCCTATCTTAGTAATTAATGCAGAGTTAGGATGGGAGGGGAGAATCTCTGTTTTGGGCTGGAGAGGTCCTTCTGAGGGATGAGCAGCAGCGATATCTGAAGCAATCAAAGGCAGCCTGGAGAGGGCAGACGTGGGGATGGCAGAGGGAGGCTGTGTGTGCTGAGGACCTGCGGGATGATGACAGCAAGGAGCAAGCAACAGCAGCCAAAATTGTGTTTCTGTGTTGTGAGTTTGGACGTTTCATTGAGGGGAGCGCTCGGCAGGCGCCGGTGATGCGGTGTCAGCGCGGCAAGCATCTGCGGTTTGCATGGGCTTCACCTGGAGCTGCCAGCATCCAGCTCTGCTGAAAATGAGCCTATTCATCATCTCCAGCGTTGGAGACACAGCACAAAAAAAGGGCAAGTTGACCTAATACTGCCCTATAGCAGCTGCAATTACTGGAGCATAATTCATTTCAGATGGATCCAGAGATTTCTTTCCATTAACAACCAGGGACAAATAAAAAGAAGAGTGGGTGGGCAGGAGTCAGCAGCCAGGCAGCGACCAGCCCGACAGCCAGCATGGGCAGGGGATGAGTTAGGTGGTGTGGAGGCAAAGGGCAGGACTGGACCTAGCAGGGCTCTTGCTGCCTTCTCTGGGAAGACACTGGGTTTTATTTCTGGTAGTTAAATGAAGATCTTGACCCTGAGGACAGGTAGCAATATTGTCTGTGGCAGGATGATCAAGGGCAGCCACAGTGGCAAATCTCTTGCTGGAAAACTTGATTCTCAGGTTTTCTCAAGCAGAAGGGTTTTAGTTCATAAAACTGAAATCTCTTTGGGGTAGTGTGTCGATTCTGGTTATGTCCTGTTTCAGAAGGAGGCCTACAGAAGAGGTTTGCAGGAGAGAGAGAAGTAAAGCCCAGGAAGCTGCTCCATTCCCATCAAATTTAGGACATATTCCTGGAGCAGGATGCACAGAGACTGTGCTACTGGTCATAGAATCATAGAATTGTTTTGCTTGGAAAAGACCTCTAAGATCTTTGACTCCAACTGTTGACCTAATGCCGCCTTACCCTGTAAACCATGTTCCAAAGTGGCATGTCTACATGTTTTTTGACCACCTCCAGGGATAGTGACTCCTCCACCACCCTGGGCAGCCTGTTCCAGTGCCTGACCACTCTATAGAAAGAATTTTTTTCCTAATATCCAACCCAAACCTCCCCTGGCACAATTTCAGACCATTTCATCTCATCCTATCACCTGGCACTAAGGAGAAGAGACCAAACCCCACCTCACTCCAACCTTCTTTTAGGTAGTCTTGACACTGTGCTGCCTCAACTTGAAGATCTGGGTGTGTATCAAATTTGGTGTTTCTTTGAAATTGGTTAAGTCTCAATTCATTTTTGTTTTGTGCTGCTTGGAATGAAGATGTTAATCAGCACAGTGGGTCCAAGGAGCAGTAAATGCTTTTGCATGCTCTGCCAGTTCTGGGGATAAATGCAGCTGGGACATTGCTGCTCCAGAGCTGACCTCTGTCTCTGAGGAGCATGCAAGTAAATGTGTGTAAAGGGAGGGCTCGAATTGAAAGCTTTTTTTAGGCTGCTCCTTTAATTTTCCATCTAACCTGGCTCTGGGAAAAAGAAGAAAATCTTGGGTTTTATTACAAGCCCCAAAGGCTCATACTAATAGGTTGTTTTAGAGCTGGCAGCAAGAATCTGCCACCACCTTCTCAGTATCTCTGTCCTTGCTGGCATTTTGCATCCCAGCTCCAGCCACCACCTTCTCAGTATCTCTGTCCTTGCTGGCATTTTGCATCCCAGCTCCAGCCACCACCTTCTCAGTATCTCTGTCCTTGCTGGCATTTTGCATCCCAGCTCCAGCCGCCACCTTCTCAGTATCTCTGTCCTCACTGGCATTTTCCACCCCAGCTCCAGGAGCCTTCCCTTGTGCTGGAGCTCCAAAGAAAACTGCTTGTGCCAGGTCAGCCCACCTGCTGTAACCATCGAACATGGCCAAGAAGGTCTCAGGTCCTGGTTCAGTCAGGATTTTCAGGGAGTGGGTCACCTGTCTGAAGAGCTTCCTTCCCTTCCCATGTCATGCCATGAAAGATGTATTTTCCTCAGCTTCTTCCAAGGCACCACACGAATGGTGCCAGGCAGATGTCAGGTGCTGATGGATGGAACAGAGATACTAATCAGCTGGGTAAGGATCCCACTTGGTCATGCCCCTTGGCTCTTTGCCCTGCCTCTGTGCAGGGGTCACAGCCCCTCTGTGGTCCACGTTTTCCTTCCATCATCATTGTGTTAAAGTGAAGAGACAGCTCCATTCAATAATTCATAGCCTCACAGAACCTCTGTAATATTTAAAGGAGAGAAAACCTTTTGGTTTGTCCTTCTCCAGGCTGGAGACCAAAGAGCAGAAGTGATGGAGGTGGTTGAGTCTTTTGGTCGATGCTGTGTGTTTGACTGAATGCAGTGATGGATGGAAATTCCTTCTTGGAACCAGATGCAGAAGATTTTCAGAGGGGTAGGGACATGAGGCAGGCAAAAACCTTCTGAAGGTGTGAGCAATGTGTTGGAGAAGGCTTTGCAAACAACCTGTGCAGAGGGCAGGGAGAAGATGGCTAAGATTTTACCTCTTTTGTTAGTTTTTGTTTTGGTTTTGAGTGTATTCAAATGAATCTGGTGCTCAGATATGGATTTCAAGTTGGATTTGATCAGTCAGGAGCTGGCATGTTACTGAAAACCAGCAAAAGTGGCTCTTAAGTGTTTCTGTGATGAATTTTGAGGCAATCCCTCTTCATTGTGAGCAGTTTTCTTCCTGTCCATGTAACTTAGCCTGATGCAATAGCTGCATGAATTATTCTGCTTCCTTCAGCTCTAAGGTGAGTTGCTGGATTTATCCTCCACCCATCCAGGCTTATTTTCATTCCTGTGAAGACTTTTCTGAGCACAGAATCGAGGGTGCAGTGCGAGTCCAAAGCGTTTGATTGTTTAGAAGTCACCAGAGTGTCTTGTGTTCATTATTTTAACAATTGGAGAGAGGATTTTATTTTCTCCAGAATCATAAACACAATCTTCAGTGTGTTTTATGAAAACAATAAAGCTAAACTCTAATAACCACACATTTTCCTTGCTTTATGTGCACACATCCTTGGGGAACGGGGCCTCAAGGACTCATCTTACTCTGCTTTTAACAGAGTTTTAATGTGCTCAAGTTGGTAAAGTAGTGGAGAGCTCGATTATCAATTTGCTTTGGTACCTAAAAGAATTTTCTTTTGCCTTTAAAGATGCTTAAGGTAACCAAAAAAAAAAAAAAAAAAAAGGGGGGGGGGGCACCTCTGGAAGAGAAAACACAGAGATGCAAGGGGAAGAATTTAGCACCAGGATCCAAAATTCAGGCTTCATTTAGATGCTGTGTATTGCACAAGGACTAATTAGCTGCCTTGCATCTCTTCCCTACCCTGTGAATAATACTGTTTTCTTTTAGAAGAGATCTGAGGCTCTCAGAGGCAATTTATAAAGGAGGATGCTCTGCTACAGACGGAGAGCCAAAGCGAGGAGATGAAGGACACAGTTCCTACAGTGTTTAGCCACCTAATGGGTTTTTTATTTTTGAGTGCAGAAGTAGGTTAGAGCCCCAGCTCTGTCTGCAGTAGTGATTTTTATTTTTTGATTGAGAACTCACTTAATGAGAGAGTTTCCATCCACGAGTCTTGAGAAATGCAAAATACCATGGAGATGCTCCAGTTCTGAAGGAGGGGAGCAAATCCCATCTTTTGGCATTTCTTCAAAGGAAAAGAATGTGATCTGGCCAAGAAGGCAAACAACATCCTGATCTGACCTGCACACAGCAGGTGTCCAGGTGTGCTGTAGTCACCTTACAAATTGCCCTGGTCACACAGCAAATTGCCATGGTCTTGGCTGGGCCATATCTGGTGCTTGTCTTTCACCCTTTGGTTGCCACTTGCATTGGTTGTTTCTGGAAGAAATAGATGAAGACTTTGTTTTCCATTCTTCCTCTTGGGGAAACTTCCAGGTGGTCTTTTTTTCCCCACCACTGACCAGGATAAGGTTTAAATCCTAAGAAAAGCCTCTTAGATCTTGATGGGAAGAGTTGCTCTGTTTGTTTGATTTCACAGTGATGCGAGTTGGACATGCAGGCTGTGTCTCTGCATTCCCAAAGCCCCAACAGGGGCAAGCAGATCCAGAAATACCTGAATTTGTGAATTTCTCTGGGCTAAGTGGCAGAGCCAAGGGTCAAACCCAGGGCTCCTCATTTTGTGTCCAGCATGGCAGAGATGGACACCATAAGGCATCTCCAAGCTCCAGTTACGTCTCATCCTTGCAAGCACCACATGCCAGGAGCAGGAACCTCCAACATGTGCAGCATCAAAGCAAACTCTCAAACAGGGCTTCTCAGTTCCTGTCCAGTGTGGCAGAGATGGATACCATAAGGGATTTTCAGGCTGCAGTTATAGAATCATAGAAT
>WBNM01039221.1:7174-26605 GCA_013399055.1 Ramphastos sulfuratus | reverse complement strand
AGCCCCCAGCACAGGAAGGACATGGAACTGTTGGAGCGGGTCCAGAGGAGGCCACGAAGATGCTCAGAAGGCTGGAGCAGCTCTGCTATGAGGACAGGCTGAGAGAGTGGGGGCTCTGCAGCCTGGAGAAGAGAAGGCTTCCAGGAGAACTTAGAGTAGCCTTCCAGGATCTGGAGGGGGCTACAGGAAGGCTGGGGAGGGACTATGGACAAGGTCTTGCAATGCCAGGACAAGGGGCAATGGGTTTGAAGTGGCAGAGGGGAGATTGAAGGTGGATGTTAGGAGGAAGTTGTTTGCAGTGAGGGTGGTGAGACACTGGCACAGGTTGCCCAGGGAGGTTGTGGCTGCTCCCTCCCTGGAGGTGTTCAAGGCCAGGTTGGATGAGTCCTTGAGTGACCTGTTCTAGTGGGAGGTGTCCCTGCCTATGACAGGGGGTTGGAACTGGCTGAGCTTTGAGGTCCCTTCCAAGCTTAACCATTCTATGATTCTATGATTCTGTATGGGTTGCCTGTTCCTTCAAGCAGGGATGCATGTTATTCTAGGCTGTACTGTATTAAATTAAGAGGCTGTGTGGTTAGTGTTGATAGAATAATACAGAAATTTTACATGCACAGTGCAGCTCTTTCTTGTAGATAGTTTTACACTTTGAGAACACTTTCTCAAAATTCTAGTCCTGGGAGATGAAATGACATGAAGATGATGGATGGTTGGGGTTATCTTGAAATAAACAGTGTCTGTTCCACTTACAAATATAACAATCTTCAAGGTTAGAAATGAAAGCTGAAAAATCAGTAGTTAAAGCTGTTCAAAATAAAGGGCCAGTTATGGAATGGATTTATATGTAAGCTGCTTCATATATGACTCTTTGGTATTCTGTAAAGTGTGAGCAACTGCTTCAAATAGCCTCAGAAATTAGTATTTCAGTCACTGAGCTTGCACTGCCTGGTTTGGAAACTAGTTGAGGTAAAATTAACATCATCTTTACCTTTTAACTACTTTGCTTAAAATCTATTAATAATTAAAATGCCAATATTTGTGAGCCCCATTTGTTAAAGACAAACGTCCTGAGTGTTATGGTTTACTCCTTAAAACTGCTGACCTTATGTTTTGTACCAATCAAACACTTCTGAGTTATCTCAAATGGCATTTTCCAACCCTACCTCTTCTGGCTGTCATGGAAACAGCTGTGCACTCTCTTATAAAGGTACTGTAATACTGTTGGGCCCTGCACAAATCATATTAACAGTGGAGTTAGAATCAGCTTAGACATAATAATTGCTGTAGCTTAGGGAAATAGCCTCTCACCTCTCCTCTAAACAGCTCTAACTTCTTCCTGGGAAACTGGGATCTGTTTCCTGGAGGAATACCTTCCTCAGGGACATCCTCAGTTTTGCACTGTAGTGATGAAAACAGCAAGCATGAAATCCTTGCATTTACTGTTAGCTGGAGAAAAGTTTCCCTCTGAAACCTGTGACTTTTCAATAGCACTTAGCTTTTCCCATGCAATGCCTTTCTCCAAGGGAGTAAGTGCTCATGAAGAAATTAGGCAGAGCTACAGAACACTGCACCTCAGGCATCTCATTTCTCAGAGCACAGAATAAAGTCATTGCCAGGCTCCAAACTTGCCTCAGAATGTGGAGGCTATTACAAAACTTCCTGCTCCTCATTCCAATCTCAACTGGAAGCTGTATGGAAGGGGGATGTTTTATTTCATCTCTTGTGAGCTCTTTTTCCTTTAGAGAGACTCACTTTTTCTTCTCTTTGTTTATGAGTTCCGTGGTTTGTTCTAGGGGAGAACTGAGACTGAGGAATATCCACACCCCCTTATCACAGTGAAAAACCCACAGCTCTGCTCTTAGTTGTCATTCCAGCACAAATCCTGGAAATTTCACTCTTGCACCCTGTCCTCCCACTTCTATTGAATGAAATGGCAGCAACTGCTCCACCATTAGGATCAATATCCAGGCCATTATGCTGGCAAAAAGAGCAGCAAATCACATTTACGTGGATTGTCAGATTCATTATTATAAGCAGATGGTAGTCCTTGCACTACAATGCAGCTGAGAAAAGACTGACATCATTTCAAATTAAAATCTATAATGCTAATACACATCTCTGACTCTTTGTACAGGCCTGAGTGCATTAATCTTCTGAATGATTTGCCAACGTGTGCACTGCTTTAGGTGTTTTCACTTGAGTGGAGCTAAAAAGGAGAGCTCTTAACTGAGAATGGGGAGGGCTTATTCGTACAGATTGATAAAAGTTAGCATGCAATTTTCTTTACTGGTAGCTCCCTAATAGGAATTAATGGGACATTTTGAAAAGCAAAAAGTTCAGGAGGCTGCTTTAAGAGATGTGTTAACCACTGAAAAGAAAAATAAGCTTACTGGCAACTCCTTCATGTGGAGTAATCTTAAAATTCCTAGTCAAAAAAGAAAATAGAGCTTATATTTTTTTTTATTTTGAAAAGAAAATAGAGCTTTTTTTTTTTTTATTTTATAAAGAAAACAGAGCTTATTTTTTATTTTATAAAGAAAATAGAGCTTATATTTTTATTTTTTAAATAAAATAGAGCTTATTTTTTGTTTATAAAAGAAATTAGAGCTTATTTTTTATTTAAAAAAAGAGACTTTTTTTAAAGAAAATAGAGCTTAGTTTTTATTTTATAAAGAAAATAGAGTTTAATTTTTATTCTCAAAACAAAATAGAGCTTATTTTTTATTTTATAAAGAAAATAGAGCTTTTTTTATTTTTAAAAGAAATTAGAGCTTATTTTTTATTTTTAAAAGAAAACAGAGCTTATTTTTTTATTTTTAAAAGAAATTAGAGCTTATTTTTTATTTTTAAAAGAAAATAGAACTTATGTTTTATTGTTAAGAGAAAATAGAGCTTATTTTTATTGTTAAAAGAAAATAGAGCTTATTTTTTATTTGTAAAAGAAAATAGAGCTTTTTTTTTATTTTAAAATTAAAATAGAGCTTATTTTTTGTTATATGTGCAACAGGATTGTCTAACTAAGAAAAGAAATTTCATTTGATAATAGCAACCCAAACCCCCAAAATTCTTATGATTAGATCATCAGAGGTTTAAAAAAGTAAGCATAACATAAATCCACTCTTAACATAACTAAAGAAAAAGGCAGTTCCTAATAAAGGGGATTTAAAACACTCTAGGGATGGTTTTATCTGCAGTGACTAGACTCTGTATCCTGTCATCATGTTTTAGATAGTGTGCTCCAGAATTTCAGAGTTTCAAACAGTTCCTAGGGAAGAAGAGGCTGATTTCTCCATTATTCTCTTTCCCCAGAGATGATACAACTAAAAGAAGGAATCTTGCAGTGAATATAGACTGAGGCTGCTATCAGGCCACCTGACAATGAGGATGCAGAGCTTTTGCTTCTAGAAGAAAGCATATTGAGGGCCTGTCCTGCACATGGGATTCAAAATAACCCCACTCTGGAAGCTGTGCCATCACAATGTTGATTCCAAGCTAAAATACCATCTCTTTTGGAAGGGCTTACTAAGTAGAGCAGCATTATGCTGATCCAGCTGCTTGATTTTGTGGAACAGACAAAAGTCTTGCATTTTCCCTAAAGCAGATGGCTTTAAATCATTCAGATCAATGATACAGTCATGAAACTTGAGACTTTCCCCAACAAAAGCTTTGTAAGTACATGTGTCATGGTAAAAATGTTTGGCTTTGCCAAAGAGCCGTGTGTTGGAAAAGTAAGTTTGTTAAAATGTTTTGGCCAGATCCAGGTAGGATGTTTTGTCTTGTTTATTGTTGTTCAGAGATTCAATTGCATACAAAACAGAACCTTCTGGTCTACAGCATCCCTTGCTTCTCCCAGTACATGTCAGTACCATGTGCTAGCATGTCTGACCAGATCACTGGGAAGGAAATTAGTTACTTCTTTAAATAGATCATTGACATTGTTGAATTTTACCTGAATTCTCTTGCTCTCAGCAAATCTGAAACAAGAGATCTCTGTGTTTCATCCATATTTGCTCACCTTAATGAGAAAAACGGATTTCTTAGTACCATCCTTTTTGTTTTGTCTGACCTAGTACTGATACCTGATCTGACTTTCCCAAATCAGCTGAAACAGGAACAGTGCAGAATCACAGAATCATAGAATGGTAAGGTTGGAAGGGACCTCAAGGATCATCCAGTTCCAACCCCCTGCCATAGGCAGGGACACCTCCCACTAGTACAGGTCACTCAAGGTCTCATCCAACCTGGCCTTGAACATCTCCAGGGAGAGAGCAGCCACAACCTCCCTGGGCAACCTGTGCCAGTGTCTCACCACCCTCACTGCAAACAACTTCCTCCTAACACCCAGTTTCAATCTCCCCTCTGCCAGTTTAAACCCATTGCCCCTTGTCCTGGCATTGCAAGACTTTGTCAATAGTCCCTCCCCAGCCTTCCTGTAGCCCCCTTCAGATCCTGGAAGGCTACTCTAAGGTCTCCTGGAAGCCTTCTCTTCTCCAGGCTGCAGAGCCCCAACTCTCTCAGCCTGTCCTCATAGCAGAACTGCTGCAGCCCTCTCAGCAACTTTGTGACCCCCTCTGGACCCACTCCAACAGTTCCATGTCCTTCCTGTGCTGGGGGCTCCAGAACTGCACACAGGACTGCAGGTGGGGTCCTCAGGGAGAGCAGAGCCAAGGGGCAGAATCCCCTCCCTTGCCCTGCTTAGGGCAATTAGGTACATTACACACCAACATTCCTCACTAGTCCTTCATTAGTCAAGTTAATGTTACTGATTTCCAAAATACTCCTGATGAATTAGCAAACGAGTCAGTGAAATCTAATTCCAGGACTCATTTTAGAACATGGCCTACATATGTCAGTGATATGAACTGAAAAATGGAAGTAGTTTAGCAGTCCAATGTAAATTAGTATTCTTTGAATACATGGAATAATTTTTGATTCATGGCTGAAGAAGTAATAGCATTTATGAGGTATGAGTGTCTTATGTTTGTCTTGAGCCCTATGGTGTATACTTTCCCCATCCCCCTTTCCTTTGTCTGCATTCAGTTTGTTTTACTGGCTGAACACTTAAAGAGATATCTACTTAAGGATGTCAAAACGTGTAGTAAATGGGAGGCAGGCCACTGGGAGACAAAATAGGAAGGTCATTCCGCCTGACCTCCTCCTGTTTTTTCCCACTAAGAAAGCTGCTGCTCAGCTGACTTAAGATTGAGAGACAAGGCAGAAAACCAGCTAAACCAGTATTAACTCACTCTGTTTGGTGCTATGCTTTTGTCATCCATCCTTGAAGCTGGCCTTCTGTTGCAGTCATTCCCTTTATAAACGCTATAACGTTTTGGGTTTTAATCTGATATTCACCCTGCGTGCAGGTTGTGAAGTGAATGGACATTCACTTACATAACTAATAAAGTCCTCTCTGACTTCATCAGTTACACCAAAATTAATTTCAAGAGTTAAGCTAAGGTTCTCAGCAGGTTTTTGTTGACATTGCAAAGGAGACTTTGCCTTTATCTGATACACAACACTTTTGTCTTTTCTCGTTGTGGCATTAACATATTGGGGAGGAAATCCTGACCTTTAACCTCAGAGTTACTTTGATGAGGGGCAAATTGATTTCTTGTGTGTATTGAGTCTCTCAGCTGGGGAATGGGGTCTCAAAATTCTGACAAGCAAACAAGTCAAGTTAAGTACAAGTGGTTGTCACCTTGAGGAGAAGCAATGAGTCCGCTCCCCTCACAGATATTGTGTACCTCCTCTTAGTTGCTTAACACCCAGCAGAAGATTATGCCCACTTTGGCAACAACTTATTTTGCTGATAATAGACATGAGGAAAGCTTCTGCACTGGGTCCCACAGTAACTAAGAGGTACTTCTGTGGACAGCAAAGGTTTCATCCCACTGGAGTGGAAATGAGCTCTGAACAACTACAATCTAAACAGATGCTTCAAATTAATTTGTAGTTTTTTTNAAAAATTAAATCTGACAAACTTCTGCTTATTTTTATTAGCACTTCTCTTGATGCTTAGGGTTTACATTCACAGTATTTTACTTACATTTTTCCTCTGCTTAGACACAACTGAAAGGCACAGATTTTTAGCTAAAAGCACTTAGGACAATGAAATTTATACAACTGAAAAATAAAGGTTTGGAAGTTTTGCAAATTAGCACCTATGAGGCAGAGCTGGGGAAAAATCTAGTGAAGCAGGCTGTAAAGCCTGATCAAACCTTGGCAAGTGAATAATTTTGGAGTTAGATACTTCTTTCTCCTGTGTTGTCATGACTCACTTTTCACTGGCACAAATTGATCAAATTAGAACAGTCTGGNAAGTCCTCTCTGACTTCATCAGTTACACCAAAATTAATTTCAAGAGCTAAGCTAAGGTTCTCAGCAGGTTTTTGTTGACATTGCAAAGGAGACTTTGCCTTTATCTGATACACAACACTTTTGTCTTTTCTCGTTGTGGCATTAACATATTGGGGAGGAAATCCTGACCTTTAACCTCAGAGTTACTTTGATGAGGGGCAAATTGATTTCTTGTGTGTATTGAGTCTCTCAGCTGGGGAATGGGGTCTCAAAATTCTGACAAGCAAACAAGTCAAGTTAAGTACAAGTGGTTGTCACCTTGAGGAGAAGCAATGAGTCCGCTCCCCTCACAGATATTGTGTACCTCCTCTTAGTTGCTTAACACCCAGCAGAAGATTATGCCCACTTTGGCAACAACTTATTTTGCTGATAATAGACATGAGGAAAGCTTCTGCACTGGGTCCCACAGTAACTAAGAGATACTTCTGTGGACAGCAAAGATTTCATCCCACTGGAGTGGAAATGAGCTCTGAACAACTACAATCTAAACAGATGCTTCAAATTAATTTGTAGTTTTTTAGGTGCCTACCTCAAGTAATTTTCCTTGACCTAGTGAAGCTCACTCTGCAAATCTCTGCCATTGCTTGCTATGGACTTGTAGCAAAGCTAAGTGTGTAATCTACACTTAAAAAAGAAGGAACAGGCACTCTCCTACCACAAGCATGTAGATAATTTAATTTACACCAAGCTAAGGNATTTATACAACTGAAAAATAAAGGTTTGGAAGTTTTGCAAATTAGCACCTATGAGGCAGAGCTGGGGAAAATCTAGTGAATCAGGCTGTAAAGCCTGATCAAACCTTGGCAAGTGAATAATTTTGGAGTTAGATACTTCTTTCTCCTGTGTTGTCATGACTCACTTTTCACTGGCACAAATTGATCAAATTAGAACAGTCTGGTTATTTTGTTTTATGTGAGCATCTCCAAGACAGAGCTCAAGTCCATCATTCTGGGAATATCAAAACAACAAAATTCTAGAAGGCAAAGTTGAAAGACTCTTTAAATTGCAAATTAAAAAAAAAAAAAAAAGAAAAGAAAAAAAAAATATGTTAACAGGACATTTCTTGCCTAATTAGATTGCCAGTCTAAAACATGTGTTGGTTTATTTTGTTATTTTATCTTTGTTTGTTTATTTCTGTTTTGCTTGGTTGATTTTGTTTGGATTTGGATTTTTGGGTTTTGTTTGCTTTGTTTTTTCGTTGTTTTTAACAAGTAAAGCACATAAATTCTTGGTGAGTAGCTAATCTGTAGTGCTTGGTAAAGCAAACTTTTAAGACTGACATAGAATTGTGATAAAAGATAGCAAACAGACAATGGGGTCCAACTTTATCTTCATGAAGCAAATTAAGCAAAACTTTAAGCATAACAAAGTCTACTTAAGTTTAAGCTGTTGGTTTTGGTTTGTTTCTTTTTTTTGTTGTTGTTGTTGTAGTTAAATATAGCTCAGTAATTCTATTCCCCTTTTTGAAAACTGAGGTCTTTCCATGATTTAATCTCTCATATATAAATTAAAAGAATTAATCTCTCATATATAAATTAAAAGAATTAATAAGTGTATATTATTTTAAACCTTTTCCAAAAATAAAGCCCCCTAATGATAAAACAATATCTAGTAATAGGAATCCAGTATCTCACTTCCTATTCTGTGCACTTGTGATATTTTAAGAGTAAACACTTTAATTTTTTAATTTCCCCCCCCCCAGGGGTACCACTTAGTCATTGATGTTGGTTCTGTATCTATATACAGTTGGAGAGGTGATCTTAAAAAAATGACATTAGATTTTAGTCAAGAGTCACATCAAGAAGAACAGAAAAAAAGAAAAATTATAAATACAAATGGAACTGTGCTGAAATTGAATGTTTTAACCTGTTCTCTGGAGAAGGCAGAAATATTTCAGTGCCAGAGCACCTAAGACCTTGTACATAAATATGTGAACAGGGTTAATACTCTGTCTCTAATAATGTTTTGTGTAGCAACTTTGAAAGCAAGATTTGCCAGTGGGAAAACAGAAGAAGCATCTTTTTTTC
The DNA here is from genome assembly GCA_013399055.1 of Ramphastos sulfuratus. NCBI lineage: Eukaryota > Metazoa > Chordata > Aves > Piciformes > Ramphastidae > Ramphastos > Ramphastos sulfuratus. Next base: position 18,224 of record WBNM01039221.1, on the reverse strand, counting down.
TCCTCATTTTTTTAATAGGCTTCATTTAAAGAGTTTGTTTATTATCTAAACCCCAAACTCTTTAAATTGGGATAGTTAAATTTAGGCATGTGAGGCAAACACAGAGAGTAGCCTGCAACACAGAGGAAGTGCACATCCCAAACATCAGAGTTGTTGTTCACTGTTACTGATTCACTAAGTAACTTCTGTCTAATGGAGGAGCACAAATGGGGGTGGCTTATTGGCTAAAGTAGTACAAATGAGGATGATAGATGTGCTTTGAAGGTAGCCATCTGCACTAACTTTCAAAGGTGCTGATCTTTTTCCCACTTCCTCCTTTTTCATTTCTGATACACATTTGCACAAGTACAGGCTCTCTGGTGAATGGCAAAGTGGGATGTGGAAAAAGGTTTTCCTTACTGGGAAAGGAACGAGCATGGTGTAAAGTTCACTGTATGATGGATGAGCAAGTGAGTATGAAGGTCACTCTGTCAGTGGTACACAAGAGAGGATTATGGGGGACAACAGCTCTAAAGGAGTGATAGATAAATTGTTTTAAGAATACCATAATAGAGAGTTGTAATAACCTTTAACAACTTTGCTATTGCTAAAGGATCACCAGAACAAATAAGCTGAAAAGTATTTGGATATCCTAGTTTGAAAAGTAGAGAGAGATTGTTACCTTGAAGTCTAACATCTGGGATCATCTGGCCCTTTTTGAATTAAATAATCCTTAAGAGACAAAGAAATTGCAGCCCAAAGCAGCAAACATGACAAAAAACCATGCCCCGATTCTCTCTCTTAAAAAACAAAACAAAACAAAACAAAACAAAATAAAGGCAAAACAAAAAAACAAAGAAAAAAAAAAACAAAAAACAAAAAGCCCAAATAAAAAGTTATATTCATTTCAATGAATCTGCTCCCTTCAATGAATTTGCTTCCTCCCTGGAGGTGTTAAAGACCAGGTTGGACGAGGCCTTGAGTAACCTGTGCTAGTGGGAGGGGGTTAGAACTAGATGATCCTTGAGGTCTCCTTCCAACCTTACCATTCTATGATTCTATGATTCAAATTGCTCCTGACAAATCAAACAAACCCTGTAAAGAACCTCACAAACCCACACAAAACCAACAACAAAGCCCACCAAACAATCAAGCTGCAAGAGTTTTACAAGCTGCCACAAACTGTGCTAGATGAAAATGCAGAAATGTCTTTTTAAGGTTAAAATTGTGCAGGAGTACTCATATTCCATTTAATAGATTATCTTTTAAGGTCAATCAGTTAATATTCTACTAAAATAGCATCCTAAGCATAGATGACAAAGTAACCCTCAAATGCCCTAGCATTTGCATATTTTACTTTCTGCCAACTTAAAAATAATATCAAGTAACCTAAGGTCACTATAAAATGTTAATCCCATTAACATTATAAGACCTAATACTTGATTACCACTTTCTGCCATTTCTGATTTGTTTTTCTTTCAGATGAAAATAATTGGGGGATGTTTTGAATTTTTAAATTGATTAAAATTGTAAGGCAGAAAACACAACATTTAAAACGGTGAAGTTTCATTATGATTCAATCTTCTTCTGGAAGTGCTTGCTTTGAAGTTCCTTATTTTGGAAAGCAATGTATTTAAAAAAAAAAAAAAAGCAACAAAAAAAACCACTGGAGCAAAGAATGGCTCACATTTCTGTACAAATGTTTTCCTACACAAAAGAACACATCAAAAAAACACATCAAAACTGTGTACAGTTTNAAAGAAAGGAAAAGAAAGAAAAAAAAAAGAAAAAAGAAAAAAAGAAAAAAAATCATTCTAACAATATACACCAACATTAGTCCAGCTACACAGAAGTATATACTCCAAGATTTCCAAGCGCCCAGCAATATGAGACTATTCCAGAAGCAATAGTTTCCATTCATATCAAAGTAGTGTGCTGGATGGTGTTTTACCACTGACTTTAAACTGTGATAACAAGCCCTTTCAGATATGCCATTTTGTAAATGAGGCACCCTTCATTTAACCAAGTGTTTGGTATTGCCAAATCTATAAAGCTAAATTGCTTTTTTATAAGGTAGAACCTTACCTGTTGGATAAAGTATGTGCAGTGAGGCTTATAAATGCTCATAAAGGGAAAGTATGGAAGGTAAAAGTATCCATTACCTTTTGGAAAAAGGACAATTATTTCAAAGAAAATGCCAGCGATGGGAGACATATAATAATAACTCAGGAGGAAAAATAAAACTGACTTTTTCCCAGTACCACTGTTAATCATACAACTACTTCTTTTATATTAATTAAAAAGTGTTTCTTGCTCACTCTGTATTTTCACTTAGCAGCCAAGTTCTTTGCACTTTATAGCAAAGGTTGGACTTCAACCAAATTGGGAGCAAGTGTGCTTTGGAAAGCTATTGGGGAAAAACTTTATAACATGGTGTCTCTTAATGAAGGACAAATTCATTTAATAGATCTCCCTGTAAAACAACATCTGTTGGTGAATTGGCTGGTGGGATTGCTGGGAGTGAAACTCACTTTTGTGTGCAGTTGGCACAGTTAGACTTTTGAGTTGAGTTAGACTTTTTACCTACCAGTAAGATGCAAATAAGTGACTGAAGTGCTCTTTCCTAAGACACAATATTGCTCTTTCCTACACCAATACAGACTGTGCTGGTTTGAGGCTAATTGGAATATTTTAATGGAGAAAATTATGCTATAGGCTGTGAAAGGTAAACAATGGTGATGTCTGCTTCACTCATAGGCTTGCTGAGATGTTTAAGAATACAAAACATAGATAAGACATTTTGGCAGACACTCTTGGGCTGTCCAGCTTCTGAGCTTTTCTCCTCTCTGCCCAGTAACCTCACTAACCAGTTTTTTTTTTTTTTTCTTCTAACCCCCCTGGCCAATTCTCCAAACTCACCTTGCATGTAAGGTAAACCTTGGGGTAAGGTATAGGGGTGGGGAGAAGGTGGAAGGGTGGTTGGAAGGCCCTCCTGGGGACTCTGATTTCTGGGAGGGGTGTTGTGTGTCTGTATTACCTTTAACTTGTATATTTCTGTAACTATTCCTGTCTATTGTGTATATCTCTGCTTGTATATTGTGCTGAGCTGTAAATAGAGCTTCAGTCCTTCACTTCCAGCCAGCTGAGTCTACTCTGGGTGATTTACAAAGTGTGTGTGTGTGGGGGGAACTCCCAAACCATCACACAGACACACAAGAGGATCTCAGGAACAGCTAAAGACAGCACTCCACATTGCCTTTGTGTCAGAGTCTGGTACTGCTTCATAAGAGATCATTTAGTCTGGCTCACTCTGTGCAGGGTTTGTGTCTGCATTGTCCCATGTACTTTTTATCCAAATGAACTCAGAGACTTGGTGGCATTTGCTCTACATTGGTGTCCCAGAAGGGTGTTTGTTATTTAATCCTCCTCAAATACTGAGCTTTGGTAAATACACCTACCTATAGAAGCAGGGTGGTCTGTCCTGGTGATGAGCAGTGTCCAGTAACTACATCTTAGTAAGTACCGTAGATAGTAGTACACAACTGTTTTATGAAGCTTAGTTTCTGAACCACAGTTGGTTTGTCCATATCGAATACCTCTGAGATGAGAAGCAAGGAGAAGATCTTCAGAGATCCAAATAAGAATTGAGAGCTCTCTTTTCCAAGGCAAACTTGAGGATTTGTAAGGATACAAAGAATCATTGTGGTTATCTAGCTTGACTTCATGCCAAAGAAAGGTCATAGGAACAGCCAAAATTAATTTCATTTTTAACTGGAACATATCAATTTCATGGAAACAAGTCCACTCTCAGTTTCCCCATCATGCAGAGCTTACTTTGACCCTGTGAGAGTTGTTAATTCTTCTTCCTAAATATGTGTATTGGGTTTGTGTGTATTAGTAGCAGAAGGGCTACATGGGTGGCTTTTATGGGAAGCTGCTAGAATCTTCAGCTACGACCTCAGCACTGGCCCATCAGTGACAGTGGTAACACCTCTGTGATAACATATTTCAGAAAGGGAAAATGTTACTGCCCAGGTGCAATGACAGCTGGAGAAGAGACTGTGGGAGAGTAAGGGCTCTGAAGAACCCAAGGTCAGATAGATGGGGTGGATATGCTCCAGGTGCCAGAGCAGAGATTCCCCTGCAGCCTGAGGTGAACACCATGGTAAGACATGCTATTCCCTCATGGAACACAGAGGTTAACAATGGAGTAGATGCCTCTGCAACACATGGAGCAACATACTCCAGAAAAGGTTGATGCATTCAAAGGAGGCTGTGACCTCAGGGAAAGCCTGAACTGCAGCAGGCTCCTAGCAGGACCTGTGGACCCACGGAGTGTCAGGAGCCCACCCCACAGCATGTTTGCTGGCTGAATTTGTGACTCTGGGGGGGCATTCACTCTGCAACAGTCCTAAAGTACTGCATCCCATGGAAAGGAGCCACACTGCAGCCATTTGTGAAGAACTGTGTGAAGCACTCGTGTTGAAGAAGTTCATGGAGCACTATCTCTTATGGGAGGGACCCCACACTGGAGCAGGGAAGAAGTGTGAGGAGGAAGGAATAACAGCTACAATGTGTGATGAACTGACTGCAACCCCCATTGCCTGAACCCCTGCTCTGCTTATGGGGAGAAGGTAGACAAAATCAGGAGTGAGGTTAAGTCCAGGAGCAAAGGAGGAGTGGGGGAGTGTTTTAAGATTTGGATTTATTGCCCTTGCACTGACTTGATTGGAAATAAATTAAATTCATTCTCCCAAGTCAGTCAAATAATCTTTTGGAGTTATGGATGTAAAAATAGCCTCCTCAGTGGCCTTTCACTGGTATAGGAAGAAGTTGTGTGAGGTTGGATTCAATGTGCCACACTACAGCTCCTTTTGGTAAATTTAGACAATTGACACCCTAAGTTTTGTAGCTAGAAGAGATATATCTGAGTACATTTATCTGTGCAGAGACTAAACTTTGGCTTCAGAGATCTGTATTTGGCTAGAAGGATACTGATAACAAAATTTACTGATGTCTAAAGATTGTGTCTGAACAAAAATTTTGGGAGAGGGGAGTAAAGGGGGTGGGGGTGGGGGGTGATGAACCCACCACTTGAATTGGAAAATGGCCCCAACAATGTGGAAAAGATGCTGATAAGTGTAGAAAAGAGAGGTTAATTTCAGAAACAAAGATTGTATGTCTCATTTCAAGAGAATTTTTCTAGTGAAGGATAGTGTAAGTTCACTGATTTTAAGTTTTGTATCACAAATTTTGAGTAGATTACACCAGTTTGGAATAAAATACTTGTTGAAAGTATGTTGAAAGATAAACAAGGGGGGTTAAAAAAAGAAGTAAAATCAAAGGGAATATTACTGGCCAACTCTTTTGTTTTGGATACTGAAAGCATTCATGAATTTGCACTCAATAAAAAACTTCACTGGGATATTCAGCAGTGCTAATGACAATGGAATGGAAAGACCTTCAGTATAGATTGATATAGTACAAATGTCAGGGAGATTATAACTCTCTTAACTGTGATGGAAATGCCCAGTCAGTCACAGGAATAAACCAGTATTAGATACCTTAATGCTACATGATGTATAGAGTTCCTGTTAACACAGAGCTTTCATTTTACCCCAGCCTCTGGTCCAGAAGAGCATTGTGTTCTTTCTGTCAGTGAAACAAATTAATTTTAACATTCTTATTTACTAATAGTGTGATGGTTTGGGAGTTCCCCCACACACACAGTTTGTAAAATCACCCAGACTAGACTCAGCTGGCTGGAAGTTAAGGACTGAAGCTCTATTTACAGCTCAGCACAATGTACAAGCAGATATATATACAACAGATAGGAATATTTACAGACATATACAAGTTGAAGGTAATACAGAAATATAAGTCCCCTCCCATAAATCAGAGACCCCAGGAGGGGCTCCTAACCACCCTTCCACCTTCTTCCCACCCCTCTACCTTACCCCAGGGTTTGGCTCACATGCAAGGTGAGCTTGGAGGATGGGCAAGAGGGGTTAGAGGAAAAGTTGTTAGTGAGGTTACTCGGCAGAGAGAACAAGGCAAAAAACAGCTAGAGAGCCCAAGACTCCCTGAGAGAGAGAGAGAGAGAGAGAGAGAGTGTCTTATCTATTTGTTCTTATTCTTATGCATCTCAGCAAGCCTATGAGTGAAGCAGACATCACCATTGTTTTCCTTTCACAGCCTATAGCATAATTTTCTCCATTAAAATAATCCAATTAGCCTCAAACCAGCACAAACAGGTTGTCCAACTTTGTTTAGAAGAACCTGAGATGCTCACACATTAGTTACACATTTAGTCAAGTACCAGGGATGCCCTGCCTGCGTTGTTTTATCAGGAGGTCTATGTAACCACTCCTCGCTCACAGTCGCTGTTGATGCTCTCTTGGGTGACCTGAGAAAAGATCAGCAGCAGACCAGAGGCCCGGGAAATGACAGGGAGCTGCCTGCTGGCTTCAGCAGGCAGTTCTCCCTGCTACCTCAACCAGAACTTTACAATTTCCTATTGAGAAGTCTTTTCAGGGTGTATTGACAGGAGTGGCAGACAGGGTAATGAAAGACAAATTCCATAACGCAAAAGGCAGAGGCGCTAACAATGAGATCAGAGAGCTGACCCTTGACCCAAGTCAGCATTTTCTTTTCTCTCCTTCTCCTTCCCTCTTTCTTTCTCAGTTTACTGTTTCAGGTTTGCTTATTATATGGAGCGGTTTCAATTGTGACCCTAAGCCCATTATTGCTTTGGCTTTTCCCCTCCCCTCAAACAATTGTTTGGAAAATGGCCCCAACAATGTGGAAAAGATGCTGATAAGTGTAGAAAAGAGAGGTTAATGAGAAAAGCTTGGAGCTGCTTGCAGTAAATATTGGAGAGAATAAAAGGAAGAGTGCCATTTTCAGTGCTGGTGATAACAAGAAAGATTAGTGCAAGTCTTCTCTGAGCATTTATATAAGTATATGTGTGTGCACCTGATGAAGTCCTTCTGTCAGCCACTTTCACAAGGGGGACAGGACAAGCAGTGTCATTTCATTTCCCAGTGATTTAAGGCTTCAAGCCATAACACCAAGATATGAAAGATGTTGTAATTTTTCAGGCACTTCTTTCCTTTTTCTTTTAAAGCCTTTTCCTACAGACACTCATTCATTAGTTAAAAATATTCATGGTATATATTGCTACTGATTTACCTCATTGGAAAGGGAAAAGATACTGATTTTTTAGAGGTGGCAAGACTGGCATTCTACTGGACACTAGACATCTCACTTCTGAGGTATCTGACTTCTTCAGTCCTGTTGATGTTTAGGATATACTGTCTCATCAACAGCTGTATTAGGACACTCATGCACTTAAAACATCTAGGTGCTTCCCCACTTTAAAGTTTGAATGAGGATAGTTGAAACAGCCCAGTTATGCAAAGCACTGAGATGCCTCTCAAGATTTTTCCTTCATTTGTTATGTCCAGAAGATGGTTTTATTTTTTTTTTTCTCTCAGGTTCCTCTGCAAATGTTATATGAAATGCCTGTTTTACTCCCTCCCTGGAGGTGTTCAAGGCCAGGTTGGACGAGGCCTTGAGTGACCTGTACTAGTGGGAAGTGTCCCTGCCTATGGCAGGGGGTTGGAACTGGATGATCTTTGAGGTCCCTTCCAACCTTACCATTCCATGATTCTATGGTACTCTATCAGTCTCACTGATATTTATCTAGTTCCATCCTAGATCAAAAAAATTAAAAGTTCTGCAAATGGGGGTGGGCAGGGTGGGCAGGGTGAGGGTGTCCTTTATATGTCAAGGCTACAACTAATTGCTTCCTAAATGGGCATCTGGATTGTTGGGCAGATTTAGGCAGAACCCAGAATCCATATTTGCTGAGTGTAGTGAAGATCATAGTGTTGGTTTGAGGCTACTTGGAATATTTTTATGAAAAGAAATAGATTATAGGCTTTGGAAAGAAAACAATGGTGATGTCCCAAACCATCACAATCATATCAGTAAAGACATCCAAATATCAAAAGAATTATTTGTGCTTATGAACAAGAAAGAGAAGAGAAGGCTTCCAGGAGACCTTATAATAGCCTTCCAGTATGTGNTTTTCTCTCAGGTTCCTCTGCAAATGTTATATGAAATGCCTGTTTTACTCCCTCCCTGGAGGTGTTCAAGGCCAGGTTGGACGAGGCCTTGAGTGACCTGTACTAGTGGGAGGTGTCCCTGCCTATGATAGGAGGGTGGAACTGGATGATCTTTGAGGTCCCTTCCAACCTTACCATTCCATGATTCTATGGTACTCTATCAGTCTCACTGATATTTATCTAGTTCCATCCTAGATCAAAAAAATTAAAAGTTCTGCAAATGGGGGTGGGCAGGGTGGGNTTACCATTCTATGGTTCTATGATTCTAAGACTTGCCTTAGAAATGAAAAACAAACCAACCAACCAATTTACACTATTAGATGTATCAGTATTTATTCTCCAGGAATTTAGTGTTTGAATATCTACAAACTACAAGGTACTTGAAGCCAAACAGGAAGGGAAGGAGGAAAAAAAAAAATCTCATGGAACTATGCAAAGGATTTTCAAGTTGTTGACTNGCAGGGTGAGGGTGTCCTTTATATGTCAAGGCTACAACTAATTGCTTCCTAAATGGGCATCTGGATTGTTGGGCAGATTTAGGCAGAACCCAGAATCCATATTTGCTGAGTGTAGTGAAGATCATANCCCTTTCCCCCTTTTTTCTTTCCCAGGATCAGCACATAGCAGGAGTTTAGATGCTAAGTGTAGTTTGTGCTGATGAGAACTATCCCTTTTGCTCAACAAAGAACAGCTGAAAAACATTACATACTGTCTATATTAAAGGTGTCCCCTGACAATATTGGTCCAGGCCTTGAAGAATGCAATCATAAGATATGTTGCATTAGCTCCAGTGCTGTTCATAGCAAGCTCAGGGTCCCAATATTTATGAAAATGAAATTTTAAAGAAGTCCTGAAGTCTATTGAAATGTTTGATAAACAGAAAGGTAGCAGTGCTTTAAACCAAACCAGTCCAAACCTGCTGATAGCTAATAAGATACTTACTGGTAATAATTTGTTCTTATTAAAACTTTATCAGTCTAAATAGAAGAGTCTTGAAGAGTCACCTAAACCTGACCTTTCTCTATCTTTTCTTTTAACTCATCCTGTTATTATAAATAAGTTGGATATGAAAAATATTCCTTCTTAAAGCAACATATCCCTTCGGGAGTAATTTTCTTCACTGGCCAATAGACATTTTTGTTTCTCTTACAGGACATTTATCAGGTTCAGGCATGTTTGCCTCTTTTGCAAAGGACCACAAATTAAATCAAATATCACAAAGTACCTAGGGATTATCTATGCCTCATGCTGAACCTTATTATAGGTAGTCTTTCTTACATGAGCCTCTCCCATGCGAAAGTAGCCCTATTAGTATTCTCCACTATTGCTTTAAAGCAGGCTATTGGATAAGGGAATAAAGATGGAACCTTTAAATTATTAATAACAGAAAAGGTATCCTATATCATATCAATTCAGTAAAAAAAAAAACAAAACTAAAACAATTTGCAATTTTCTGTGGTGAAATAGGCATTAATTGAAAGATTGACCTTCATTCAGCACAGCTTAGACAAGATCAGCAGAGTGGAGGCACTGGCGGGCTGCAGATCTCCAGAGGGCTTCCAGCTTCTTGTTGTGATGCTTTGGATGAGGCTTTGCATTCTACCTCACTTCAGGGACTTGTTAAACTGCTGAAATTTGTGAAGTGAGGAAAACAGTGCTATTTGTACACAGGCTTCTGGCATGTTTCAAAATATGGGGCCAGCAGGGTCATACCTTTCAGCATCGACCTGTGAGCTTGTGTGCCTCACATTCCCAAAGCATCAGTAAGAATAGGGAGCCAGGAGCAGGTAGTAGGATGCTTCTGCTTAAGACACTGTGGCACCTAAATTTGGATTTTGTATTGATTTGGTTTCATCAGATTGAGTAGTTAAGGGTATTGTCAGGTCTTTATTGCAGGTGCTGACAATCACCAATGGATTGTGAAATGAGGCAAAATTGTACTTTTCTAAACATGCTTTTCCTAGGGGAGTAGATGTTCCAAATCCTGCTTCTGGAAGCAAAAATGTCATGTTTTTTTTTTTTTTTTCCAAAGAAAGAAAATATGTGCATGACTTCATCAGTGTTTAAGTAAGCTGAAAATAGATATAAAAGGGAAATTTTGTTGAAACTATTTTGAAATGATAAAGCATATGCTCCCCAACTTGGAACATATTTCTGTGTGTCATCTCTAAAGGTAATATATTTCTCAATCTACGTTTGGTAACTGACCAGTGATGACTTCATCTCAATGAAATCCTGTTACATCTGGGTCATATCTAAAGAGTCAGTTATAGACTCTATACCTTTGAGAAAAGAGATTGTCCAGCTGAGTGATGAAACTGCTCCTGCTGGTAAACCATATTACAAGACAACTAAATACAAGGCTCCTCAATGTTACTTTTCTGTTTGAAGCACATTTTGGGTTGCAAAGTTAGAACAAGGAAGAATGAGCATGTGATGTTAATTGTGGCAGATGGTGTTCAAATAGCCCAACAGAAGAAAAACAGTTGCCTTGCACAAATACTGTCNATATTACAAGACAACTAAATACAAGGCTCCTCAATGTTACTTTTCTGTTTGAAGCACATTTTGGGTTGCAAAGTTAGAACAAGGAAGAATGAGCATGTGATGTTAATTGTGGCAGATGGTGTTCAAATAGCCCAACAGAAGAAAAACAGTTGCCTTGCACAAATACTGTCTAAAGATTTCACAGTATCACAGTATCACCGAGGTTGGAAGGGACCTCAAAGATCATCAAGTCCAACCTGTTACCACAGACCTCAAGACTAGACCATGGCACCAAGTGCCACATCCAAACCTGCCTTGAACACCTCCAGGGACGGTGACTCCACCACCTCCCTGGGCAGCCCATTCCAGTGGGGAATGACTCTCTCAGTGAAGAACTTTCTCCTCACCTCCAGCCTAAACTTCCCCTGGCACAGCTTGAGACTGTGTCCTCTTGT
>WBNM01039220.1:49459-65934 GCA_013399055.1 Ramphastos sulfuratus | reverse complement strand
GCTTAAGGACAGCATCAAGGATATATTTCTCCATTATAAACTGCTCAAGCTAGCCAACTATGTCAGCTGAAATGAAGGCTGTTTTAGTTGTGTCTTGCATTAAGACTTTGCCAAAAATAAAAATACCAGGAGAAAAACTGTTGGCCTGTGTGACCCATACATCAGGCATGCCTTATGAACTTAAGATTTTCTGGACAAGACCTGCACTTAATTTTCTGTTGTTTTGACTTAATGTCCTTCTCTGGCAAAGCAGTCTACTCATTTGACATATCTCTGCCTTTTATGTATTGGAGTAGCAGACAAGGCAGTAGAACAGGAGAGCTTCAACATATTCCATTCATATCACATTAAAACTTTAGGAACTCTTGGGAAACTGCTGAAACTGCATTTTGTCCGTGTTGTATCAGGGAGCATATGTGGTTTCCTGGTGTCTCTTACTCATTTAGAAGAGTAGTATCAGTTTCCACCCATAAGAAGCTAGGTACACTTTGCTATTTTATTATTATTAGTTTGTTGATGTGAATTCAAGGTAAATTAGCAGCTATTTTTTAATGAAAACTCGAGCATTTTACACAATAATCCCAAGACAAATAAGGTGGTAGTGATTTATTTTCAATGTATTTGGACAAAAGAAGTACAAACATGAACTATGATCTTTTTTTTTTTAATAATTTGAAAAGCTTAAACTAATTGCCCCTTCATCATATCCCATTATTTTTCAGTTCTATGTAGCTTGTATTCTATGTCTCTAATTAAGACAAAGTTTATAAACACTGAAAAATGCAGAGAGCATTTCTATTTCAGATAAATAGGAGGAAGAATGTGAAATAATTCTCAAAAGGCTTGTGAAATTTCCAGCTTGATTTTGTAACCTCACTGTTTTCATGTGTTTGGGTGAACATTCTGAATTCTGGGGGCCTAGGTAGACTGAACATTTCTAAAGTTCATTTGTACAGAATCAGTATTTGCCCCATACCGCAAACTATGTTTCAGGCTTCTAAAATATATGGAAAACTATTCCTTTTCTTTTTTGCCTTAAAAAGACAGCTTTAACCCCAGAAAACTATTATGAGGCTGAGAAAGTCTAATGTTTCGGGTGGGAGTTGTATGAGGAAGAATAAGTGGTTTGCAGAGGCGCACTGTGTTGAAAATAAATGTGCTTAAGCAAACAAATAAAGCTAACTTTAATGTTCATATGAAGCATCCACATAGTAATGGAAACAACGTGGTAATTTTGAAGATCTAAGTTTGCCATTTGATTCACACAGTCTAACACTTCCATATCATCACTTTTCATATCACTAAGTCACTTCTCTTTTACAGATAAAACACATTCGCTGGAGAATGAGCCTTTATTTACAAAACTCCACTTTTTATTAAAATACAAAAATGATGCATAGCATTTCTTTACTGTCCAGCCTGACTTCAGCAAAGTCTATTACTAATTCTTGCCGTTTTCATCACTTTAGCGTCCTTGGAGAATCCATCATCTTACTTTTGTCAATGGCAAATGATGTCCATGACTAGAAAAACAACATTGTTAATCTCACAGTGTCTATGAAAGTATCTTAATCTAATTTTTGAAATTTTCTACCAGACACATATTTCTTATTTAATCAGAGATAGTGGATAGGTCATATTCTTCTACTATTTCTTTAATCTCCTTGGCAAGCTTCCTACCCTTTGGTTTTTTTTTTTCTCTTAACCCATACAGTATTTGTCTGCCTCCTTTCAGAGTGACTTTGTCTCAAAGTGTTGTGAACATCAGGACCCTATTGCCTTCAGGTAAACACAATAATTTTTATGGAGGTGCTGTGCAGCTTCAGAGAAGATGACTCCAGTAAATGGAGGCAGGTCCTTACATCACTGCAGCCAAAATAACAATCATAGCTCAAAAAATGAAATTAGAATCTGTCTGAGACTGAAATTGCTGTTATGCCTCACTCTTATTTACAAGCAATACTTCCATTTCATGTACTTTATGAAATAAGATTTTAGTAATCCACATGTTCTATATGGAACATCACTATATAATCCACAGTTTTGATCTGCCCTATATTTTGTGTGTCATAAGCGGCTCTGTTGCTTTCCTATAAATCAGTGAAACTGCAAATAGGGTGGAAGAAAAATTGCTGTCTTGTCTAATTACAGAACACTCAGAAGATCAGAATAGAGCAGCTCTTTAAATGGAAGGACATAACATTTAAACTCTGACTGTAACAAGGTAGCATGGCACACATTTACCCATTCCTCTTGACAACCATTGTAAGAGGAATGAGAAATTACAGAAGCATTATCCGTTCTCATTAAATGTGCAAACTTCTATATACTTTCCGTGAGTGCAATATTCATGTACACTTAACAAATCATTACATCAGCCATTTTACTGCATTTGAATGTCAAGTACAGCAAAAGAGTGACTTATTTTAACAGGACAAGGAGATGATCATCAAAGAACCTGTTTAAGGACAAACATTTTTTTTGTTTTCCCCATTTAAAAACCTATTTTCCCAAAGAGCAATCTAAGAACAATCTACAGTGTTATAGAAGATTTCCTGTTACAGAACTGCATGGGGAACTGTAATTCTGTACCAGACAATGCTGAAATTGTAATGAAACAAAGAAAAACGGTTTGAAATTGAACTATTACACTGGATCAGATTATCCCATGCTCACGAATTGCTTGTGGATAGAAGTGGCAACCTGAAAATGTGAGACTGTTCTTTGCAAAGCCTCCAGGCTGACCCCCACATTAGAGCTTCTCATGCTTCCTGGCATGGCTACTTCTACTGCAGTGGAGTTCAATTTTTTCACTGCAGAAAATCAAATGATCATTTGAATTCCATGGGGGCCCTCACAAAGTTTCTGTTTTTTTTGGTGTCAGGATAGCCCTGCCTCAGAATGCTTTTCCTTCCAACCAGAAACCTCTGGCTGCTCTGTATTTGTGAAGAGCACTTCTCCATCCAGCTGGCTGCCCCTTCTGTGTATGCAGCTGCCCAAGAGCAAGGGCTCAGGTGTGACTGGTAGTGCTTGAGAGGGCTTACGATATGTGTGTTAAAAAACTATTCCCGGAAGCCTGCAATCTAAACATATGAAAAGATGAATAAAAATGAGAGAAAGAAACAGTGGCAGAGGGAACACAGAAGGGGAATCTGTAGTGCCATTTTCCTACCTTACAGGGCATTGGTCATATGCAGGTCTTATTTCTGATAAAGGTCTAGTTTATTAGCTCATAACTACCACAGAACAAACAGCTTAGACTCTCCCTTTGTGGTTACATTTCTTCTCCCCATCTGTTCAATTGGCTATTGCTTTTTCTATAATGGATCCTCTGCAGTATTATAGTTCATAGTTATGTGAAGCAAATGAAAGACATTATGAAAATGGCGAAGCAATGAACATCTCTCTGGGCTGAACCTGAGTTTTAGCATTTCCTTTTTGACATGAAGAAAACACTTCATTTCCATCTCTCTGATGCGTTAAAGTTATGGTACAGTGGTAGGAATTAAAAATTCTCTTCTTTTTAAGTGTTTGAAAACAAAAAAGATGAAAAAAAATTTTGAATCACTACATCTTGCGTTATGATTGATTTGAATATGGCAAAAACTTCTAAAACTTACAAAATGCTGTTATGACATTGTTTAGACAGTTATTTCTGACAGTACCACCCAACAACTACCCTTTTGTATTGTCAGACAGTGTTTAAGTATTGGGGCCTTAAAAAATAATGTTTTTTTCTGTGTGAAACAAAGTTTTGTCACGGTACTTAAATAATTTTGTAATTGGTGAACAATGTATCTTGCTACAGTACACTTTATTGAAGAGTGAATGGTAGAAAGTCATGTTTCTGTGTTATATTTTTTCTGTTGTGGCCTGATTTAGCTCATGGTTGTGACACCATGTATAGGATTGTGTACATCATGAAATGCCTAGTACTTTGTGTTACATCTCCAGAGTTAATCTATTACTGTGACACCAATTTAATTATTTCATATTTCCCGTAGACTTGAATGAGGCAGCTGACTTGTGTGGTTTCTTAAGCTTGTTAGGTTGTTTGAGACTTCAGGACATCCTAATGTGGTCATCAAAGATTTCCTATGCTAACGATACCAGACCTTGTGTTAGTTCTTAGGCCTCCAAGGCAAAAAGATGTAGAAGAAAGAGCAGAAAATGGTGCAGAGAAACTTTCTGTAAGGTAAGGAGACAGAATAATAAATCTCAAGATTTACAGCTGGGGCACAGAAGTACCTGACCTTTCCATAACACTCCTTTCCCTTTCCACTTTCAGATAAGTGTGTTCAGGGGATTCACTAAGCTCATGGTCATGCAGGCTCCCTCCTGTGAGGTAATTACACTGCAGCCTACAAAATGTACCTGTTTGTATTTCATACCTTACAATCTCCCAGCACAAATACTAAGCAATGGTTATGATGTAGTATAACTACTTAGCAGTTTTTCACCATGTGCTGTAACTAGCTGTCCAGGAAAAGGTGAAATAATATTTTATGAAAATATATTTTAAAATTACATGATAAAATACCGATTCATTGGAAACCTGACTTTTCTTCCATAGGTAGCTTATATGGTAAACCAAATATATGTGCATGCCACCCTTCTCAGTGAATTAGGTTGAGTATCAACTTGTAATTCAGTGGTATGTTGAAAATATTAACTGAAATGGCAGAACATCAGTAGTCTGTTGAGGCATAGCAGTATAATCCAGCTAATGAGTTACGTACTTTAATTTGCTGCATGGTAATACATTATGAATTGGTAATCTATAATTTATAATAAATGCATAATATTAAATTTATATTGGCTGGTAATATAAATGTAATTATGATTTCAAAGTATGCATTGTTAAAAGTTTAAGTTTTGTGTTCGTCACTGCATACTTGTCTATAGTGGATAAAGCTTTTTGAGGTACAGTACCTGGTTTGAGCTCTAGTGCCCTGATGGTAAATTAGTTGTTATTTATTTATGGTTCAGTCATTAAGCACAGAGAATAGACACTAGGCAAAAGTCTTCTACAGATTCAGCTGTGAATCCCTACAATGAGTTCCCTGAAATGTAAACAGTGAATGCTTTCTGTTTTGCTTCCACTCCTATTGTAATGATTGAAGGTTTTCTTGAGAGCATTGAAGAGCTGTGTCTTCAGGAAAGAGCTGAATGAGGAACGCACTGAAAGATGGACCTACTGTGTCTTGCTTCATCACTCAGGTACTCCATGTTTAGCAGACGAGATGGGATTTTTTTTTTTTTTAATAAGACTTGGAGAGATAAAGGCTCTGTAGATTTTACTGGGCATGTTGGCAAAGCGAAGAAATCTAAATTTAGCTTCAGAAGATTAAATGTCATAAGAACAAAATGACATGATCTAATTGGAAAGGAAAATAATTTTAGCAAGTTAGTTTTGAATTAATTGCAACAGAGCAATACTGAGTAGCCAAAAAATTTAAATACATAAGGCCTCTCTCCAGATGCCTACTGCAAGTTGCATGTTTAAAGTAATAACAGGTTTCAGAGATTTATCATTTGCCTTTCAGTACTTGGATAGCCACATCTCAGTCTTTTCAAAACATTTTGTTTACTAGAGATACTTTCATTACTTGTTTCTTTATTCAATAACTCTTCACACTTTCCCTGTTAAGCTTCTGGGTGCTGGCATTGCTTAACATGCTCTTTATTTTAAGCAGGAACGCAGCCATTTCAAAAGAGGGTCATCCAGGTTTATGGTCTCTTGCTATTAGCCCTGTTTCCACACTAGGAACTTCCAGAGAAGGTGGAACTAAAAAGACAATGACTAGCTCCACAGCCAGCAAGGAGTTTGGAAGATTTTAAGTAGAATAGCATAGAATAGCATAACATGGAATAGTTTCTGTTAGGAGGACTTGCAACAATCATATAATCACAGAATTATTGAGGCTGGAAGAGACATGAGATCACCAAGTCCAGCCTATGTCCTAACAGCACCATATCAACTAGACCACATCACTGAGTGCCACTTCCAAACCTTTCCTTAAGCACCTCTAAGGATGGCGACTCCACCACCTCCCTGGGCAGTTCATTCCAGTGTCTAGTTACCCTTTCTACAAGGAAGTGCTTTCTAACATCCAATCTAAACCTCCCCTGGTGCAGCTTCAGGCCATGCCCTCTTGTCACAAGATGCCTGGGAGAAAAGCCCAACTCACACCTGTCCCTGTTTTTTTTTTTTAACCCTATAGTTCCCAACCTGGGACAACACCTTACTACAGCTTCTCTTCAGCTAATTGTAGAGTAATAAGGTCTCCTCTGAGTCTGTCTCCAGACCAAACAACTGCAGCTCTCTCAGCCTGTCCTTAAGACTTTCCCTACAGTCCCTTCACCAGTCTTGTTGCTCTCCTCTGGATGCACTCCAGCACCTCAATATCTTTCTTGGAGTGAGGGGCCCAGAACTGCACACAGTACTTGAGGTGAAGTTATCACCTAGTCTAAAATGCCTGACAAAAAGTAAAAGCCTATTATTAAGGTTCAGCTACATCTACCACCTTCCTAGGAAGCCTCTTCCATGACATAATACTGATTCGTAACATCAACCCTAGTTCCAGAACAGTATATGGATTAACTTTGTGAATGATTGCATCTTCAAATTTGCTTCTGAAGTACAGTAAGACAATAGAATTCATGTTTTCTGGTTACAAAAGTGGGACACCATATGTACATGGAATGCATAGACAAGCAGAAGGTTTGCTATGCACTTTTCTTTTTACAGAGGCCTGTTAACAAGAAAACTTACAACACAGGCACAAAATATATAGGAACACATTCAGGTGGCATCTTCCAGTAAGTCTAGAGTAAAAGAAAAGTCCTGAAGAGCCTTCACTTATATCTTTGCAGACAAAATCAGGGAAGATAATAACATTGGGATTTTCTTCTGAAAATAAGTAGCTTTTCTCTTTGTCAGAAAGTTCATTTATGTTTTTATGTGTGTGTATACATGCATTCACACAGGCACTAGTAGTCACCTCTCTGTGGTCACATTTCCTGCATATTATGTCTTAATCAGGACTGTAATTGTCCGAAATAACTGTATGGATCATTTTAAAATGAAATTAATGATGTCTTAAATATTCTTTTTTATAAAAGGGAAATATACACTACTGTTATCTTCATTTAAAGCTCTCCCTGCTTAATTTCCTCAAACAAAACAAAACAAATCATTCTTACAAATTCGAGATTTAGTGTATGTAGCCAAGAAGTGTCCCAGATTATTTCTTAGCTTCTAAAATCACATATTACAAGCGTTGATGCTTCTATTTAAACTTTTCAACACATTGATATGCCCTTGACAGTGTTGAGATCCATCTTTAAATTTTTAATGGGAATCTTAATCAGATTTTGGAAAATAGTATCCAGTGATGTTCTTTTAAATTTTCTTGCCAGATTTCTTGAAGTTACCAGCTGTTCTTTGAACATATCTTTAAATAATCATGGAAAGCAAGATAAGAAGGAAGATGGTCTTTAGGAGCATGTAGACAGCAGACAGATAGAGTATGAGAACCTTAGGGACCATTAGGGAAACACAGCCAGTCAAGAAGTTTGGGACTTAAATCAAGATCAAGGCAGTAAGTGTAGCAGTATCCCAAGTGAAGATATTCTGCTCTGATGCACTAACACAATTTTTCCCACTGCTGCCATTTTTGAATCTTTGTGTGCTCAGAGTTTGGTACTGTAGGCATTGTGATGCCTTTGACATTTTCAACTAAATTTCTGATACACAGGGAAAGAGAAGATTTTGTTTTTCTGACCATGAGTCAAACAAAACAAAACTTTCAACATATTTCAGAGCAATGATACTTTTTAGAAAAAAAAAACCAAACCAGGAAGTAAAAGAGGTGAACAAGAACTGAGAACCAAGAGCATTAAATTAAAGGTGGGAAAAAAATTGAAGGTGGAAAAAAAAATAAGGGAAGATTGTCTAGGAATGCTTGCCCAATACATAGTTGTCTAACTATTATTTTAACTTTTATTATTTTGGGGGGCATGTGGCATTTCCTGTTTTATGAAAATTTTATCATAAATCCACAAAAAGGTTTAGAGAAGTTGCTCACTATGTTGTTCACAGACACAGAATCTACAAAGAAGCACACAGGATGAGATACTTTTAAAGGATCTCACCACTGGTTGACTTGAGTGTGTAAGAGGAATAGGATCATGCTTTATTTACTTCATACTACTCCTCTGGATGTGTACTGTTGGCCACTAATAGAAGACATTCTTAGATGGACATTTCATGTGAAACTGTTTGGCTCTTCTTATGCCCTACATTTTCACGAGATCTGTCTTTCTTCTCCCCCACCCCTGAATCATAAACTGTGATTTTTTTAAAGAATGTGGAGTCATTTATAAAAGGAAGTATTATAAAAATGTAAGAATACTATCTGAAATTACATGATCCTTATTCGAGTCCCTTTTCGTCTATATCGAGAGGGATTAATTTACTGTGATGTACCCATCTATGTCAAAAAAAAAAGAGAAAACAATATTTGAGAGAGATTTCATTTGCCATGATAACAGTGCTGCTTTCCTTCAGGCTCAGTCAAGATTTTATTGGGTTTCACTGATGTGGTGAAGAGGAAAGCAAAAGGGCAGAGCTCTGTCAGCAAACCAGGGAACACAAATCGGCACATGAGCTATGGCAAAAAGCTGTGGAAAATAACACAGCTTCTGTGTTTGGTGAAGATTTGTTTGAAGAGTGTATTGAAAACTGAGTGATTTGGGCTTAATTAGGCATGGTATAGAAATTGTAAACCCCAAAATACTGCAAAACCACACATCTGTTGTACAGGCTCAAGTCTGTAAAGATACCAAGGCCTGGTTTTTGGTAGTACTTCATCCATTGCAGAAATGGGAGGACAACACATTGATACGAAGTGAAAACTTCTTCCTGCTTTCTCTTTGGCAAAGACAAAATGCTATGACTCTAAGTTTCTAATCTGCCTTTGGTCAAGCAAAGTCACACGAGCTCTGTTTAGCCTGAATGAACACTAGCTAGTGGGCCAAGTTACCTTTGTTTTTTATATAGCCTCATTCTCTCCTTTAAAAACATGCAACTTTGAACCTGAAGTGGGCATTCAGAATAAAGGGCTCAGAGGAACAGAATAAGTTACAGGATAATAAGAATGTGACTGAAAAAAACCCTATGCCTTTCCCATTAAAAGGAAAGGCATGCTATCAGCGTGCCCTTTATTAGGACTCATGTGTTTTCTGATGAGGGAAGGTAAGACGTGAGGGAAGAAAGAGTAGAAGTTTAAATCAGAATTGATATCAAATGGAACGATTAAGTATTGACAATTTTTCAGGCTTTGGAATGGTTCCCATTTGCAGCTGCAAGGCACTACAGCAGCTTTAGTATTTACGAGCACTTGGTGAGTACTCTGACAGGTTTATTATTTGTTGGCTTTCTCCAGCATTGCACAGTAAAAATTGTTTTCAAAGAGTATTCAAAAGTGTAGCTGGCTGCCGCTGTATCAAACCCAATCAATCCACCAATGTATTTCACGTTCTTGATTGATAACTGGCTCAGCACTTTGGCATTTCAGGGAAGGAGTGGAAGGGGAGCAGGTCTCGATGGTCATTAATCCTTTTTCCCTGAGCCTCCCTTGGGCAACTGCTTGTGCCATTAACCACATTTCTTACTGCTGATTTCCACAATCCCATGGCTGCTCTAACGACCACAAATTCACCACTGTCGGTTTCACTTACCATAGACCTTTCATCACACTGGCCTCAGCAGCCCTCCTGGGCTGACAATGGTCAGGGGAACATCTCTCACTGTCTTTTTTCCTTTTTTTTTTTTTTTTTTTTCCTTAAAAGTTGGCCCATTAATTTGATTCTTTATCTTAGTCTTTTTTTCCTCCCTGTAGTTTTATGCAGTTTCTTACTGAACAGGAACATGAGGCTATGAATGTACTTCCTTTGAAATCTGCTTGTGTGGGTTGGGGTGACAGATCTTACAGTAAATAAGCTAGGGAGTCTGGCTCCCAACTCTTTCACTGCTGGTTGAACTGGTTGTTCATGATTTGTCAATTGTGGTCTGCATTACCATGAAGCCAGTTAAACTGTGTTAGCTGCTGGGGAGATAGGCTATTTATTTATTGATTTTTTTTTTCCTGTGTGTTGTTGCTTTTGTTTTAATTTATTTATTCAAATGCTACAAAATTGTGAGAAAGCTCACAATGTGCTGGCTGAAATGTCAGAAGTAATTAACCCAAACTGTTTCCAATGAAACAACTAAGTTGTCTGTCATTGTGAGCAGCAGATATCTATAATTAATTTGGAGCTGGAACTGCTAAGGAGAAAGGAAGAAGAGAGAGAGAAACTACATTTTTCATATTTTTCCTGTGTTGGCTTCATTGCACCAAGAGTACTGAATACACCATATGGGTTTAAAAAATACAGACTTGAGCTCCCCACTGAGGATTCAGGATAAAGTCTATCTGTCATTTGCCAGCAATCTGCTGTTACGTGTAGCTGTGCTGCTGTAAGCACTGCTTTGTATTTACTATTATATTAAAGCACAAATATCTCCTCCACCTGTCCTCTAAAGAGTAATATGTCCTGGACAAATCTGTTCCATATAATCTTTTTAAACTGCCCTTAGCTTGGGAGGCAGAATCCATGTTAAGAAGGAGTGAAATATCTAAATGAAGAGAATTAATTGCGTGAGGAAAGGGAATTCAAGCGATGAAGTCAGCATAAAGAATTTAATGGGAAGGAAATAGAGACAAAGAACCTCACTGTGAAATTATGAAAAGGAGTCAAATATTATGAAAGAGTTGAACTCACACAGGAATCCTCCAGCATGTCTATAAATTGTAAATCAAAACCTGTCCCTGAAAACTTGTCCCCCATGAAAGCCTTTACCCATGTTAGAGGCTCCACTGAGCCCACTAGAATGACCGTCCCTTAATCGAATTTGTGGTAACAGTTTACAGGTCTAGGGCCAAGTACCTCAGGAGATCATTATTTCAGCTGATAAAAGTATTGTAGTTTATGAGGAGAAATTAAGAAAGAGCACACTGTTAACGTACAAGAAAAGACTTGAGGTGAAGGCTGGGAGCTGCATCTGCTGAGGCAAGAAATTGATGAAAGGTGGTCAGTATTATATGGGACATTGCCTTAGTGAAATAACCTTGATTCTTTTATATGAGAGCTTCATTCCCCATATTAGCAACACCAGACTACCGGGGTATATGAGCAGGATGCACATGAACTTAGCCTGCAATTGGTTTGTGTTGAGGCAGTACTGCTCTCTCTGTACAGTCTCTGCAAGTAGCATTGCTGCAGAGATTTGGGACAGCTTGAAAGAAGCATGGTAAATTTAGCAATTTGCAAAAAAACCCTATTGCTTTGTACGCAGTGGAAAGGCTGTAGCTTGGCTTCCTATGGGTTTATATCCCAAGGTGAGTCTGTTGTGTATATCCTTTTGTATCTAAAAAGAATGATCTAATTTTGTAGCCTGTTTGACAGTAAAGGCACTTTCAGAGTTTCTCTTTTCTATGCTGTTGCATTTTCCCAAATTTACAGGGATTTTAATGTATTTGAGATCCTTATCTCAGTTTGATGGGCAAAAAGGTACAGAAATTTTGGGGGAACAAAGGATGAAGAAGTTTATAAAACTGGACTAAAATAGTGTTTAAATGTAATGTGCAAACAGGATCTTCTGGGGAAGATTGCTGCCCTCTTGACTGATTTCCCTCTGATCTTTATCTGGTATCTTCTTGAGCCATTAGGAGAGAATGAGACCTTATTTCTTTTTTCCCCTTAGGAGGAAAGGAACAAAAAGGAACTTCATTTCTCATCATACCCTCCTGAGGAGCCTTTCAAAGTTCTGACCAAGCTGTTCTAATATGTGGACTCCCTTGTTAGAGACCGATCGTCCTCCAGAATATCCTATCTATCTGAATTTTACCTTGCTATTAAGTAGGTTATAGGGGGATGCTGTGCAAGACCTTGCCTGGATTGCTTTAGAAAAAAAAAAACAGTGGAGCACTGTAACACTTTGAATACATTGTAAACTTCTAAAAATGCTGGATTTAAATTAATTTGTGCCCTGCAATAATGAGTTACATGACACCACGGTATTTGCAGCACATATAAGCTTATTTCCCAAATATCATAGTTTGAGAATCAGGCTATTGCTTGGGCTGCACAGTGTCAAAGATAATGAGAGAATGAAACACTTGCCTTGGCTGGGAGAACCCAGTGGAAGACCCTAGAGTTATAGTGCATTTGTTGCTAAAGCTTGAGCGACAGAATATTCACAGCTTATAAGTGCTAGTAATACTGACAGGTTCATCAAACTCATCTTCTTAGAGCTAGGGCAACTTATTACATCTTTTTAACCCAAAGGAGTTTATATAATTGATGGATTTGGGTTACATTACAGATACAAAATAACCTTGAGAGAATTGGCATTCACTGCTGGAGCTGAATTTGATAGAGCTGAAGTGCCGTTCACTCAGGGATTCAACTAAACTGATAGCTCTAGGTTCTATATGACCAATTTAAATTGTGTGACTAAAATTACATTTTCTTTCTTAAATATAGGACATGTTGATTAGGTTTGAGGGAGAGGGAGTGGAGAATGTATAACTTAAATAAAACCTCCTAAACCAGCAGAGATTCTTCCTTTAGGGCTTTTCTTTCTCTTTTCCTTTTTTAGAACGTTAAGTGATGGCATTTCTAACACTCAAGTAGGATGATCAGAAATCAAGTTCATCACTTCCACAGGAGAAAGGGCTTTATTCTCCATGATGACTGGAGTCTATGCTGTCATGCATTTGTATAAGCTTTTAATGAAGCTATGTGTTAAAAATAAAGCCTGTAAATTATGCATCTTCAGCAGTTTTTATTGCAGGATTACATAATGCTTTCCAAAGGACAACTGGGAAACAGAGACTGGAATGCCTTGACTAAGCTCACACAGTAAGTCAGTGATGAAACTGTGGTTCAATTGTGGACTGCTGAGTCTCTGGAATATGTAATTGGTACTGTTTACTAAACTCATTTCCTTCTTTGCAAGTCTGAGTGGTACTTCAGTCCTGATTATGCCTTATGACACTTGGGTATGTGGTAGAAAATAAATACAGGGTGAAAAAGAAGAAGAAAGGTAGAAATTTGAAATAAAAATTTAAGATCATGGAGAGATAAAATTGTATTTTCTGCATTACACTTTAAGTGGTGTAAATAAATTGTAGTGGTGTTCCTAGCATAAAAACAGCTTCCAAAACATTTTTTGTGACTGCTTAAAGTCCTAATTTTAAGTTGAGTAAAAGAGGGGAGATGGATAGTGGGACAAGAGTGAGATTCAGGAGCTAATGTGGAGGTGGGAAGATTATTTTGAGTGTCCCCTGTTTTTGAGGGCAAGTTTAAGCACCCACAGGATTTCAGCAGAAAAAAGGGAATGCAAAGTAAATGAAAATTGAGGAAGACATAGTCCTGTATAGAGTGGAGTTCCCTGCTCAAAGACTGGCAGGAGAAAAATGCTATTAACTGACTCTTTGATTTGCTAAATCATCCTCAAGCAAGCATTGCTACATAGTTGTCACTTTCCACTCCAAAGAACCCAACCAACCACAAATAGGACTCTTAGTCCATGGTACAGAGACTACCCACATGTGGTAGAATTTCTCTTAACTGGTCTTATCCTTTTCCCCAAACTTACAATCCAAGATATATTGAATGCATTTTGGAAATGGCTTGAAAGTAAATGGCACACTGAATGTTCAGAGTTCCTTTAGCCGAGTCCTGGCTTAACACAATCTGCTCTAACAAGCAAGCCCCACACCCCACAAACAGGAGGAAAAGTAACCCCGCTCTGGGTTGAGATAAGGAAGTTAATGAGGTCATACACTATACAATCAGCTTAGCTGTGACGGTTTGGGAGTTCCCCGCCCCCCTACACTTTGTAAAATGACCCAGACTAGAACTCAGCCGGCTGGAAGTTAAGGAATGAAGCTCTATTTACAGCTTAGCACAATGTACAAACAGATATATACACTATATACAGGAATATTTACAGAAATATACAAGTTAAAGGTAATACAGAAACACAACACCCCTCCCAGAGATCAGAGACCCCAGGAGGGGCTCCCAACCACCCTTCCACCTTCTCCCACCCTTTACCTTACCCCAAGGTTTGCCTTACGTGCAAGGTGAATTTTTGAGGATCGGCCAGGGGAGGTTAGAAGGAAAGTGGTTAGTGAGGTTACTCAGCAGAGAGGAGAAAGCCAAAAGCTGCTAGACTGAGATGCTGTGCCCCAGAGACTGACTGCCAGCCCGAGACACTGGGTTATCTATGTTTTGAGTTCTTATTCTTACACATCTCAACAAGCCTATAAGTGAAGTAGACATCACCATTGTTTCCTTTTCACAGCCTATGATATAATTTTCTCTATTAAAATATTCCAATTAGCCTTAAACCAGCACATTAGCAAAAGCAGAAGCAGTGGCAGAAGCCAACGATAAAACGATTCCCCCCACCCAAGCACACAGAAGGCAGCACAGCAGAAAAGACCAACACCCCAAACCTGGAAACTGAAAGAAGCAACCAGAACAGGAAGGCTCTTGTGTTACAACCTGAACTTCCAGATCCATGATGCACTTGATTTTGAAGCTGGCATGATGGCAGTACGATATTGAATGCGCATCGGCAGATTCAACTCACCGCAGAGCACTGTAAGTATAGACAAAATTGTGAGAAGGTGACCCCTTCCTGACACTGTAAAAGAGGTCCTGATGGCTGTTGTAGCACTCCGTGTCTTGATCCATTGTGGGAAAGGTCTGAAGAGTTTTCAACCATTCTTATTTTATTTTTACAATGTTATTTCCTAGTCAGCTGTGTAGGTGACTTTGTTATGCTGAGCATTCAAGAACAGTAATGATAATAATAAAATAATTTTCACGGTGACATTAACTTATCTACCCAAACACTGGCAGATGTTATGGGAAAAATCTCAGCATTACCTTTGAAATAGACTTGAGTGTGTTTTTTGGTGATAGCATTAACATTTATTGGCATAACAATTACAGTAGCTGAAGAATAGCTAGCAGGAGAAGCAACTTATGTAAATTATAAAGGCTTTCTTAAATGTCTCATTGGATTAATATGATGTTTCCCTTTTCAGGAAGCTGCATATATAAAGAAAAGACAGATTTTCTCAGCCAAGGTTTCTGTTTTTTTTCATATGCACTGCAAACATATTTCCAAATGAGAAAACACATTTGAAGGTTAGTAAAAATTAAATGATACAACTGCTTTTTGTATATGCTCCCCACTTTAAATAAAACTTAAGAAGATTACGATCTTGAAATCTTCACTTTCTCAGGGCTTTGTGAACATAAACTAGAAGGAGAGTTTGGAGAATTCACCAGGAAAGGGAGTTCACTGGGAGATTTTGTCTCAAATGCAATTATTTCTAAAGCTTGCAGATGAAGGAGGAAAAGAGTCTTCAAGGGACTGCAGCAGACAGAATTTAATCATGCCTTTGTCCTCCAATCCTTGTTAATGTTATTTTAGCTTTTTTTCCAAGATCAGAAAAAGTTATATGTCTATGTTAATATGCAAAATTGGAATCTATTAAACATAAGACATGTTGTCCTAAAACTGTATTTAGAGATGATACACACGTGTAGCTGTACATATATTTATATGTCTATTTATATATACATAGTCATATTAATATCAAAGTGAAATGATCATTTGTTTTCAAATTTGTTTTCAGGTCTCCCTGACTTAGTGATAACAACTACACTAAGTTGACTAAACACTAGAAAAACATTCTCTCAAAGACAGAATAATAGAACATTATTCTGTCTTTGAGAGAATGTTTTTCTAGTGTTTAGTCATCTTCCACACTCCTCATGTCTGTCATATTTCTTGCTCTGTTGCCTCTCCACTATCTTATGTGTGAAGTAAATCTTTCACATCTCAGACAGTCATGACTGTTGTGGGCAGTTTGCTGCATTTGGTGGCCAGGAACAACAGATGAGTGTTATTTTTAGCTTTTCCTCTTCCGTCTAGAAGCAGGCCACAAGGATGCTTTGCATCCTGCATTGCTGCCCTGGAACAGTCACTTGCATTGTCACTGCTGCCACTGCTTGCTGGGCATTTAACACTGCAGAGAAGAGGCAGTCTAGAAAGTTCCTTAAGTGCATGGAGGATAGCTTCTTATCCAGCTGTTATGTGAGCCTATCAGGGGTGCAGGCCTGCTTGACCTGCTGTTCACCAATAGAGAAGGGCTGGTGGGAGTGACGCGATATTAATAATCTGTTATGAATTATGGTGATTAATATTTGTATGAATATTATTTTTTATTATTACTAATTTTAAAAATTGGGAAAATTCCCTGAGATTCTTTGGATTTTCGGTCGACGGGAAATAGTTGCACAAAGGATATTTAGGAACACAGAATTAAACAGTTTAAACAATC
>WBNM01039220.1:10359-48823 GCA_013399055.1 Ramphastos sulfuratus | reverse complement strand
GTGACCTCATTGCTGTCTACAACTACCTGAAGGGAGGTTGTAGCTGGGTGGGGGTTGGTCTCTTCTCCCAGGCAACCAGCAAGAGAACAAGGGAACACAGTCTCAAGTTGTGCCAGGGGAGGTCTAGGCTGGATGTTAGGAGGAAGTTCTTCACAAAGAGAGTGATTGGCATTGGAATGGGCTGCCCAGGGAGGTGGTGGAGTTGCCATCCCTGGAGGTGTTGAAGAAAAGCCTGGGTGGGGCACTTTGTGCCATGGTCTAGTTGATTGGCTAGGGCTGGGTGATAGGTCAGACTGGATGATCTTGGAGGTCTCTTCCAACCTGGTTGATTCTGTGATTCTATGATTCTAAGTGAAATTTGTGTGACTAATCAGGCAAGGGACTGCTGTTCACTGGTCCTTGCTTTCATGTGATTACAAAGCACTTTCCTTCTATGTTCTTTACTCCCCATGGAGAAATTTGATCTACTGTGTGAGTTTCCTTCCAAAAGTCAGACAGGTGGTGTAAAGAGAAGCATTTTCAATTCCAGACAGAATTTTGTGGAACTGTGATTCTGCACAAATTGTATAAAATGGAGGCTGTCTGACTGATACACAAATTGAAGAAGCTGCAGATTTTGTTTCTGTCTTTATTGTCTTTCACAAGTTACAGTGGTAGGTTTATACTGGTTTGTTTAGGGATTTTTTTTTAATCTACAATAATTATGGGAAATAGATTTCAGATTTTTATAAGTAAACATAGGTTTCAATTTAATCTCAATAAAATTGCCATAACCTGTAATGTTATATTTTGTTGCCATTATCTTTCTTTGTTTAGAAAAAAATCAGGAGTTTTCAGACGTGAAAGACACAAATTCAACATGTTGTAAAATTCTGGGGAGGCTGTAATTCCCATGCAAGTAAACAATTGAATGCAGCATAGTTCTAGCTTTTAATTGTGCCAGGCCAGTTTTTTAAGTGATGGAATGATAAACTTGAAGTCCTGGCCAAATTGGATCTGAGTAAGCAAAGTTTTGCCTGTCAGTGCTCTCCCGTGGCTGTATGCTATTCAATATGCTATTTTCTGACAGTTTGACCTTTTCATTCCAATTGGATTTTTTCACATTGACTTATACAGCTCCTGAATCATGCTGCTTTTAAGACTAATGTTGCCCAATATTCTTAAGTGATACTGCTATGAAGTAGCAATTATTTCTTGCTTACCTCCCTCTCATTTTGTTGTACAGGTGTACAAAAATATAGAGGACAGTATGATTTCATAGTCTGCTTTATGACAAGACAGTGTGTTCACTAAAGAGAAGCTGTTCCGTACAGGTGAGACGAACCATGATATAGATTGGCAGATTTTATTTGCATTTGTTGACAGTACCTGATATATAAAGATCATGTGCTGCTTCATGGCTTGTAGGGCAAGGAAATAGCACCTTGTCTTGTATTACACACAAATATACACACTTTTACACTTTCTGCAAGGTAGTAAGTCTTTATGATGCCTTGCTGTTGTAGAATGCATTTGGCTATCCAGAAATATGTTCCTTAACCTAAGCAAACCCACCTACAGTACTGTATCTGAAAAAAAAATGGGCTTAAGTAAGCCTTGGATTCAACCTATAAATGCAATTCTGAATCATACTCCTAAGTGGTAAGAAAATACTACAAATAAATAATGTATCCAGAGCTACAGAAAAAAGACTGAAGTTGCCTTTCATACATTTTGAAGGTTGCTTTTACTGATGTCCCTTTGACCTTTGCTATTTTCATTTTCAAATGAACTTTGGGAACAATGTGATTTATTTGGTTATCATCTTGTGACTTACCATCCATCTCGTGGATGGAGTTTTTATTTCCTTGCCTCAAAATGCCATTATTTCTGGTTCCATCTATTACAACTCTAGCCATGTGATCCTAGGTCAAACCCACATTTCAGCATTTTTCCTCCTTCAGCTCTTTTATTCAAGTTTATAGTACTGATATGTTCATTGTTTTCAGATAATGTACAGTCCTGTCAACAGAACAATGCACAGTGAATATGTTGTCTAATGCATCATTGAGCTTTTAGTTCTCTGGCTACAGAATTAAATGCTATGCTTATTATAAGTAACCTATATTCCAAAGTCAGTATTTAGTGAAGGCTTTAGGTAGTTACTAGTGCTTTGAAATACTCAGTGTTATACTACAGTGGGACTTTGTTTAGCCATTAAAAAGACAATAGTACTCTGATAACTTACAGGATAATACTGCCTGTTACCAAGCCCATACAACTGAGTGCACAATCTGACACAGTATGTTGACTTTTCTAGTTGTGTACTTCTATAAATTTAACAAGAATTTGGCAAGTAGAGGACAAAAATATGTTTTTATAATTTGTGCATATAAGGTTGGAATTGCCACTGTGAAATGAAGTGCATGATGTTGCAGGTACTGTAAGAGTTATAAAGTGATCATACAAGCAAAGACAGTGAACAAAGTAGATTCTCAGCTACTGAATTATTGATGTTTAGATGCCTGTAGTATAGTTGGTGCTGTATCCTGGTCTGATTAATGAAGAAATCTGTTGGCCCGAGTTGATGTTTGCATCATGACTCTACTTGCTGCAGTGTGAGTTGGAACGGAACTATCAATTTCTTCCTGTCTTTTCTGAATTCTTCTCCTTTTCATAATAAATGGAGCATATTGAGGGAATTTCTGTTCATTCTGTAAATTCTAAAGTTCAAAATATTTTGACATGTGATAAAACGACCAATATTTGCTGCTGTTAAACAGTCATTTCTAGTTTCTTTGGAGAAGCTTCATGTTTTATTTGTAAATCACTAATATGGATCGGTAGCAAATAGCTGCACTGTGGTCTATGAGCTGTCTTTAATTTTTACATGTGTCCTGTGTGTTTGGGCTAGCTTTGTATTTATCTCTAAGTTCCCTCTCCTTCGTAAACAGGGGAAGAAATATGCATGAGAAGATAGCAGAATATAGTGAAAAGGAGGACACAGAAGACTTGCTGGTGGGTACCTTTCCTCTATGCTCTGCAGTTGTCCCAGTTCATGCACAGTGTATACTGAGTGAAGAACAACTAAAATGTTTGTGCTAGCTTCTAGTTTGTGGAAGTCACTGACTGAATGAACTTGAAAAGGGACAAAAGAAAGTCAGGTAACAGTAATATGTGGGAAAAAAATAGCACTTTAAGCATTAGAGAAGGAGTAGTGTAAAGATGGTTCTCCATCATGAGTCTTAAAATGTCTGCTGAAATGTCAGGAGAAAAAAAGCCAGACTGAATAAGGAACATGCTGTTGAGCACTGGGTGGAGATATATATATATATATGCACAAGACATAAAACAAGTACAACAATAATCACTCTAAACATCTTTTTTTTTGGATCTTTTTCTGAGTTACTGGACACCACCATTGATAAGCAGTGTGCTTCAGCTGATGTACTTTAAACCCAATTAAAAAAAACCCTAGTTACAACCTGTTGTGAGAGAATTTGAGTAATGACTTAATGTCGAAAGAGATTCAAAACATTATCTCTACTGGCTGCAGAATGAGTAGGAACACTCAACAGCTTTCAAGACACATGTCCACAGAAGCAGCAACAAATTCAGGAGTGCAGGCAGTCTTGGTGTTCTAACAGAGCAGATTGCCACTGTTCTCTGAGTTAATGAACTTGGCAGTCTGTATGTGGGATAATACTGGATGGTTCAGCCTGACAACTAGAGAAGTGAAATAGAAAATAATGCACAAGCCTGAGTAACTTATTAAAAAGAATACAAGACATATACAGCATTGATCTTTAATTATTACAGCCCATAAGTAATCAACTTCTGCAATGAATGTATTCCAGATACCTTCATACTTCGATTTTCCTGTCAGCCTAATTTTTAACATTTAAATTCATACCACAATATGTATCTTGCAGACCATGTGTTATTGGTGAGCTATGAAACGGGGATCACTGAATTAGGACAATTTAAAGGGAGGACAGCAGGGAGTAAGGGTGGATTCCAGGTAGCAGTTCTAGCAGAACACAGGTAGGAGGGTAGCCAATCTGGAATGGAGCTTGATCAGTCCTTGAAAATAGTTGTGGTTAGAATGATAATGTGTGAAGCCTGACATTAATATGGAAGGAATATTTTAAATATTTTAAATACTGTTTTCTAATCATATTAACTGACTTAAAGGTTCTTTTTTGACAACAGAGGTGACTGACATGAGTATGAATATGCCTTTATCTGAGGACATGAAAACATCCTCACATGATTCAATTGCAAGTGACCATACTGCTGAACAAAAGAAAATGATCCTGCAAGAACAAAGAGCTTTAGGCTATTCAGAATTTGTTCCAAGTGCAGTAATAAAGTATGTGAAATACTGTTATTAGTTTAGGATGAACAAGATTGGAGACCTAGTGAAAACCTGGAAGAAAGGAAATTCTGAGTATATATGAGAAGTTGTCCAAGGGGACAGTTTTGTAATTTTTTAAAGGGAGGAGGGAAATGATAATTTGTAATAGGAGGATTCTAGTGATTTTCTCAAGATCATTCTTCTAAAATAATACTGTAATAGGCATAAGAGCTGCAGGTGTTTGCTTTTGAATGCATTTCATATGCCTGCCTAATGTTGACCTAAAGGCAAAACTATCATTTGCATAATCTTTTATGATTTACTTATTCATAGCTAGTCTTGCTAGCACTGTTTCCCCCTCTGGGTTAACACAATCCAGTCATTCAAAAGTGTTGCTTGATGGGATTGAGCATAACCCGGTATGACTCCCACACTTGGACTTTTAGAAAGCGTTTTTAGTTAATTCTGTGGTGGATTCATTGGTAGTGTCCTGTTTGCAGAAAAGAAAGTAGTTCCAAAAGGAAAAAAAAGCCATGCATTAAGATGCATTTTATATTCATAGTGTAAGCACATGCAGGAACTTTCAATAGTACAATGTGCTTTATGAGTGGTGTCTAAGTGTCTGAAGGAGTAATGAAATGATCTGTTATTCTAGTTTTAAATTCTGTTCGTGCGCCTGACATAGTGTAGGCGTAAATAAAGTAGGTTTTCAGCATTGTTCTTTCAAATTAAGGAGGTGGCATAGATAAATTAATCTCTGTGCTCTGTCAAGAAGCTCGTGCTTACTCTTTTCATGCCTGCTGTGTGTAAGGACTCTGACACAGGCTGACAAAGGCCTAAGTCTTTGCAGCTATAAAAATGGTATCACTTGATTATTTTCCTTGAGAAAGTAGAGAAAACACCTTACAGAATTAAGCAGTCAGAATAACCACTAAAAAAATTAATTTAGTTTAAGTTTTGGGTCTCATGTAAGTCAATGGTTCTACTGAAAGTCTTGGTCAGACTTCCACTGGCTGGCACCCATTCTGCACCAACATTAATCATGTGGGAAGCTGAGCTATGATATCAAAACATAGAGCAAACAACAAATCACACCTTTTTCAGGCCAGCATTGTAACCGAAGCTGTTCTTGCTCATGATGTACTCCCTTGAGCAACTGCTGCTTGTGTTGTCTTACAGACAAGAACAGGACCTCTTCCACTTCTGTGCATGGGGAGCGAAAGCGCGCTTGCTCTCTCAGGGAGCAATTATGGATGCCTGATTTCTGCAGTAGATTGAGCTTAGGGATTTCAACCTGGTGAAGAAAAAAGTCTGTTTTATGTAGTAGACTAATGCAGTCTTTTGAATGAGCTGTCCCGATAGGCACCTGTGTCAAAAATAAACCTTTATGGCTTTAACATGTCTATGGAAACTATAAGAACACTAAACAGAACACCATAAATGTAGGCTGCTACAGGCCACTTTATATAGCCGAGATAGGGAGATCTTAACAGAATGGAGAATAAGAAAGAGAGTTAGTAGAGCAAAATAGTGTTTGTGCAATATATTTGATTTGAAAGGGTAGGACTCTGGGAATGGATTGAGCATGTGTCAATAGTTTAGAAAGTCTTGTTAGAGAACTGGAAATGAACAAGCCTCTGTATGCTGACAAGGCCGATAGAAACCTAGTCAACAAATCGGTCATTATTGAAGTTATCAAGATGAACTCCTGCAAACATTTGGCTCATAAAATGGTGGATGAATTATTCATCATCAGTTGGAAAAGCGTTAGAGGGAAATTCACAGCATTGACTGTATCATCTTAAATTTTCTTTTACTGCACAGTACAATAGTGCTAGAATCTTGTCAGGTGATGCCTAACAGAATGTTAAATCTGACTGATATATAAGTTTTCCAAAGGTAATACAGAAATATACTTAGCTTCCGTATGGAGATACTTTGTAGCCAATAAAGTGAAAGAAATATCTTGTCCTCATAATGAACACTGTTTTTTTAAATGGTTTATTGAGGATGTGTGGGACAAGCTAGTGGAGGGTGGAGATTTGATGTATCTAGACTACAACTTCTGTAAGGTACTGAGTCAGTCCAGATAGAGACTGTGGCAATGATCTTACAGAGCAAAAGAGAATTTTAAAGTAAATTTCTCTTATGAGGAACAAACAAATATTGAATTTGGGTTTGCTTACTAATTTATGTGAAAGATAAAACGTAGGAACATGGATATCTCTTTTGCAAGAGAAACCTTCAAGGACCTCTAGCTGTTATTAAAAATGAGCTTCTCTAAAGCTGCAGAGGCTTGCAGTGCTATTTAGTTAAAAAGCACCAAGGGAAGAACCTTTTCTGATTTTTAGGTAACTGATGTCAACAACATGAAAGAAAGAAAATAGTCTTAATTATATTCTGCTAAAAGAAAGAGTCAATTTGATTAATGCACAGTGTTTATTGATAAAGCTTACGAGAGGGTGCCATATACAAACTAACTTGGTTTATCTGCAGTATTGGCAGACTGCTTATCAAAGATACTGCATATTACTAATAATTATATACTATATAATAATATAATTAAAGCAGTGCAGTACAAACCAGTAAATTAATAAAGCACCAACAATTAGGAGTGTCATGCCAGACAATTCTTTGTGTTCAAAATTCTGAGGTGAGATTGTCACAGGTGCGACACTAGTATTAGATAACTGGAAATCTGTAGTTATATTTGCTTTTGATGTGTTAAATTTTTCAGATTTCCTGGTGTAACAGGTACCAGTTGCACAGCAAATCAATCTTTTTCAGCAGAGTGGATCGGAGTGCTTGTCAGCAGCTTGCATTCCTGTTATGCATCCTCTGACTTTTCCTATCTCTGTTTTTCTGTTCACCAATATTGCTTCCTTTATGCCATCACTTGTCCTTGAAAGAATTTCCCAGGTGCCTTTCTTCAGTTATTTTATTCCTGTCTTTAGAAGCCTACTTGTCCATATTCTGTCATTTATATGAAATCAGTCACAACAAGTGATTGGCACTACAGCCAAGTTTGGCACGGGCAAAGATTTTTAAGCTAGCATCATGCCTCTCAGTTGCATTGCTGTTTAAAATAAATCGGGTAACAGACAGCAGAAGGTTTTGCTGTCAGGGAGATAGATTTAGCTGGTAAGTTTTTAAAGAAAATTTTTGTACAGCAAGTTAATTGGAGGACACAACAATTTTCTAATGCACGCTTCTGACTGGTACTCCTGTGATGCTACAGGCTAATTATACATTAGGCCTGATGAAGTACTGGGGAGGGTAAAAGAAAGGGACAGCATTTGAAACACAAGTCAAGTTGCAAGTTGGCACTGCTCAGGATAAGTTCATTATTTCAAGGATGTGTAACAGACCTCAGCATTTGAGGCACAGGAAAATCAGTGCTGTAGCTATCTCACTGCTGTGCTGAACTGAAAATATTTAAGCATTTGTGTGTACTTGTGGGATGGTTTCCCCAGAGGATTCTATTAGGCAGTGTTCTTCATAGCTTGCAGACCTGGGGCTAATAACACTCAGCAAGCACTGAATAATACTCAGTGCTCAAACCACCTGATAGCATTACCAGTCTTACCAATTTCTTCTGGAAGTGAGCACAACCACAGGGTCATGTGCTTGACTGAATCCAGGCACAGGGTCATGTACTTGACTGAATCCAGGTCAAAAAAGGTTTCTAACAAAGCACTTGTCCAGACAAATTTAAATATTTAGGCCATATATGCTAACTTTTGTTTTAAGCAAACCACCTGGGGAACTTCAAACTGGTCTGACATTTCTTTGGTCACAGAATACATCCCAGGAGCAACTCCAAAGCTCTGTTGGCTATTTCACTGTCCTGGTCTGAGTTAAAACAGAACTAATTCTGTTTAGTGATTTTATTTTTCAACTCAGTCTCTTCTAAGTAACTGCACTTTCCAAAGATAACAGTATATTTTTGCAGACAGTGTCCGCTTGTAGAAGTAATGATGCTTGATGTTTGTGGTTACTACCAAGGATTGATATGCAGAAAGGATCTTGCGTACGCTTGCTCCTGTGGAGACCAAGGTTACTCCCAAGTCTTGTGTACCACATTGAGGATGCAATAAGTAAACCATCACATTTGCAGGGAGGAGCAGACAAGAGAGGTGACCCTAAAATGACCAGCAAAGGATTCCATTCCATATGCATGGTATTCAGTATAAAGCTAAGAGATCACAAAGGTTAAGTCCCCTTTTTCAGTGGCCAGCATCTAAGGAAGACTCTGTCCGTTCTTCTGCCTTTGATTCTAGTCCATGCATTCGTAAATCCAGTTTCTAGATCTGATGTTGAGTTCAGTCTGCAACTTCCCCAGTGCCTGCCTACAGCATCAGTGGTGATGGAGACATGATTGCCATTGCAGGGTTGGATTTGATATTCATTTTGTATATACTTGTCCTTGTTTTCATTAAATCTGTTTTAGTTTTATTTTCCAGTCCGAGCCTCTCTCTGTTATTCCATTTCTCTTCCCCTTCTGGGAAGGAGAAGGGGTTAATAGAGAGCATCTGTCATTTGTCTAGCAGCCAGCCCAGCCCTAACCCTTGACATTCACATTTGAGCTTTTTTCTAAATTCAGTGAGCAAAGATGCTCACCTGCATCACTTCAGTAAGTCAGCCTTGATATGAATGTTAAATAAAAAGCCTCTGCTAACGTTTCCTGCCTTCTAATTTCCAATGTTAACACTTTCCCACTCCTTGTGTTATGGACAGATCCTATTCTTGCAACAAGGCTTTTGTAAGTGAGTGTCACTGGGATGCTGCAAGTGATGCTGGCTCCCTGAGGCCTGGTGCACATCACACTGTTGCCAGCACAGGAGCAGGACAGACAAGCTGAGGAGGGGCAGCATTCAGGGCAGCCTCAGCCACCACGGCAAGACAAGGCTGTGACAGAGAGGCCAGGGAACAGGCCTGCCTGTGAGACAGTGAAGACTTTAAGGGCTTTAGGTGAAAAAAAATTCCATCCATTGATGTGTATATACATGTTCAAAGGTGTATTTTGCACTTGCTGGTTTGCACATAGCATGATCCCAAGTTTGTAATCATAGGATACAGATACTTTTAAAATAGTGGGCTATTTTTACATGCTATATAGATATTATTTAATTGTAGTTTCATGTTGTTTGAATATGAATTCTAACCTGTTGCAAATAGCAGAAAATTTATTCCTGTATGTGTTTCCTTTTTTTTTTTTTTTTTTTTTNTTTCTTTTTTTTTTTTTTTTTTTTTTTCCTAAGGAAAAGTAATATATTCACAAGTCTTGAGTAAGAAGAGAATATTTTTCAGACTAAACCTAGACAAGTTAGTGTTTGGAGATCTTTGCTTGGCATAGTGCATAGCCACAGTTTGTCTCTAGGGAGGTATTCAGTTCACCCCCTGCAGCAGATACATGGCAGCTCCTGGCAGATATTGTAGCTGTCAGGCCTTGTTTCACTCTTTCATCATTTAGTGATACCAGAATGTTGCTCAGACCCAGGAAAGTCTGTTGCATCATGAGAAAGTGAACTAAAGAGGTAAACTGAAGTGAGAGTTTGGAAAGAATCACAGAGAGTCACTGCTTCTTTAAGAGAACTTGGGATATATTCTGATGTGAAACATTTAGGTTTGAGATTGGTTGATATTTCTGTCTGACAGCACAGATTTTGTTTTAATTTTCCTAATTTTCTTTATCTCATTTAAATAGCAATGCCATCCTATTTTTTATCATAAAATGTTTGCTTTTGTGTTTTTAACTTGTGCTAACAGATTTAATACTTTCTTTTAAACAGCTGCAAACCCAGAAATACTCCAGTGTGTGTGTATGTGTATATATATATATGTATATATATATATATGTGTGTGTGTGTGTGTGTGTATAAAACTCTGACATAAAGGCTATTTTCAGTGGTATTTTAACAACCCCTCTCCCAAGATGAAAACCTTTGCACTTACCTGGAGAGCAACAGTGCATATCAGTTAAGATTCACAGTCACAGGCATTTTGAGGATGGGGAGCTAGTGTAAGTGACAGCAAACAAACTTACTCCTCCAAAAATATGATGTGGTAAGCTGCAGAAGTTTCTTAGTTTTGCATTTAGCTGAGATACCACTGGAGTGGAACTGATACCATTTACATGGAGATCAAAATGAAACCCATCTCTAGTTGCAGTGGCTATACGGAGACACAGCCTAGATGAAGTTCTTCACCTCATCATTTTCTGAAAAGAAGAAGTTGTATCTGCATTATATACTAGGAAGAAACCCCCAAACAATCCTGCAAGCTAATATCAATTCTGTCCTTTAACATTGGCAAGGCTCGTAGTTTTTAAAGCTCTGTTCTGTTTTCTCACTTTTTCACTTTAGGAATAATATCACCCTTTGGAGTGGGCTGACATCCATCACAGCAACTCCTGTTGTCAATGTCATAGCAGCTATAATTTTGAATGGCTGAAATCCTGCTTTCCTAATAGAATAGTTATCACATGAATGAACAGATGCTGACATGGGGAGCATCTGACACTTTATAAATGAAAGCCATCCAAGCAAAACATCAGCAGGACTGGATAGGTTTAGGTAGTTAAACATCTGCAGAGGTGACTTGTTTGCAAATCATTAAGAATAAAAGCTTGTTAGTTGTCAGAGATCCTTGACATAGACATGACTACTCTGGGTCTAGACCTCCTTGGGACTGTATGTTAGCATCAGAAATGTGCTCCCAAATACTTTTGGCAAGGTGAAGTTTAGTGCAACACAACAGATCTAGGCATAGCTCCAGCATCAAAACGCATGCTGTGGAAAATCTCAGCC
The DNA here is from genome assembly GCA_013399055.1 of Ramphastos sulfuratus. Taxonomy (NCBI): domain Eukaryota; kingdom Metazoa; phylum Chordata; class Aves; order Piciformes; family Ramphastidae; genus Ramphastos; species Ramphastos sulfuratus. Next base: position 37,678 of record WBNM01039220.1, on the reverse strand, counting down.
TAGACATCCCTAATTACTCTGAGGAATAGGTTCAGGTCTCCATATTTATACCACCGTGTTGCTGTTAAAACAGAGGGAAAATGGAAGTACCCTTCTGTACAGGACACTGCAATAACCCTTCCTGACAAACAGAGGTGTTTGTTACGAAGCAAGCATTATGATTTGGAAGTAAAGATTTGGAAAGTTTGGAAAGGCTATGTTTCCTAATTAAATTGTTCTGTCTCTCTCACCAGACCCACACAATTATTTCTAAGCCATTACATACATCTGGAGACCCCTCACACCTCTTCCCGAGTGAGCTGCAACAGACCTCACATCATATATTCTTGTTCAGGCTAGGGAAAATAATGACTATAGGCAGAAAACAGATCTGAGACTTTCAGACCAGTGCTCTGGCACTGAGGCAAAACAGAAGGCATTGCAGATTTCTGTTTCTAATAACTACTGAGTAAAAGTTGAAGACAAACCAAATCCAAACTGGAATAATTAACCCAGGAAATTCTCAGTGGAAAGATGGTATACTGACTAATCTTTGAGCAAGATTTATAAATTAAAGATTTTTAAACTGCCCGAGGTTGACTATAAAGAGTGAGGTATGGGGGTTTTTATTTTCAAAGGAAACCAGTTTGCTGAGGGCTGCTCCATGGGGTTGAAGTGGTGCATCTTCTAGGTTGCACATCACAAATTAGCGTTGCTGTTCAAGAAATAGAAGGTGTATTGATAGTAAACAGGTGGCTCCTGTTCCAAGGAGATTTGTTTGGTACCATTTTATGATCAAGTTGATTCTGTGACACATTAAGTGGAGCTTGTCACTCTTCCATCTGGTCTACACAACTGCTGGAGGCGGAACCCATTTAGGAAGTTGCACATTTCTTGCAGCTGTTCCTGAATGTTTCATAAATAACTAGCAGAAACCAGTGATTCATTTGGCTTTATTAAACCTATCTTAGGGGAATCATGTCATTGTTCATGGAGAAAATTGTACACGTTGCATGGCATTTAAGGAACTTGTTATCAAATTACAGCACTTTGAAGCCTTACTTAGTGCTAATAGGAAAATTGTGAAGTACGGATCAGGACTTATTTTGGCCTGATTATAATTTATCTAAATGACTGCACTTGATAAAAAGTCCTTCATGCTAAGTAATATGCTTTTTGCCTGTGGAACCCAGTGGTGTCTTGTTTTCATCCCCCTGTGGATGCAGTTTATCCTTGGGTCTTATCTGGAAGAAGCAGTTGTTGCAGAATGCTGTGTTCACTTCATACATCATTTAAACTGGGTTTGTTATTGATGAATTGCTTTTGTAATGCACAGATGAAAGCGAACATTATAAACAAGGCATTCCCATATTAGCTTTTCAGTGCTTTGCCCAATGGGCAATTTAATGCGACATCAAATGTGATAGTAGCTGAATGACAAAAAGAACCATTCCCATGCTTGTTGGCTTCTAATAGCTCGATTTCATTTTTAATAGGCTGTTAATCTTGAGTTATGTTTTGCGCTGTATCAAACGTTTCACTGCAGTAATCTGGGTTGTTTGTCTGCTTTAGGTTTGTGTTGTGTTCAGTTAACACTCCCTTTGGAAGGCTTTTGGAGTACATGAGATGCCTGAGATTGACTTTGCAGTAGAAAATTTTGACTCCCCTTGACAAAACTTTTCTATCTATCATGATATGACAGGCTAATAAAACTACTGATGTGCTAAGTTATAACGATATCTGATATGTTCACAATAAACTACCAGCAATTGAATTGAAAGCAATCACCATACTGCATAGATTAAGAGAGACATTGTTGGGTGTAAAGGAGCTCTTAAATGTATTGTTCTCTGGTTTAGTGAAAAAATTCTGACCTGCAGGAGACACACTTATTTCAGCTACAGTTGCGGTCCAAGAAGCATGCTACCGTCCACTGTGTGTAAAGAAAGACTGTACAAACTACTGAGAGCTTTGTGAAATTTATGCAGATCTTTTTTTCCAGATGAGTTAGGAAACAATGTCACTGATAGGTTTGTATGATGTTAGAAGACAGAATACTTTTTTTCCTGTATCCTCAGGTGAAATAATTCTTCCTCCTGCCTGGTGTTTACTCAGTTAGAGTTAAGAAGGCAATTCATATGCTTCCTCAGGCTTTTGCTGTGAAATGTATCAAGAGGTCCTTAGCCTGCTGGTGAGCTGAACTTGGAAGATCACAGGAGCTCAGATTCGTTTTACAGCTCAGATCTGGGATCAGTGTCATATGAATTAATTATATTACTTTGGGTCCAAGCTGAAAACATGAAGATACAGATATTTCTCCAGTTCGTATCTCTGTGGCTAATGTTTTCCATAAGAATGCATTTTGTAGCAGTATTTTTCTGATACTGTTACAACGATGTAGCTCTGCTGGAATGGCCTCTCTTCCCTTAGATGTGTGCTAGCTCTATTTCTTGTAGTGAAAACACTCCATTCAAGGTTTCCTGTACAAGCTTTGTTTCCTAAAAATATGTCTCCATTCCATCTTTGTCCTCTGTGTAGTTCACTTGTTGTCGTACATCAGTAATGTTTTCATTTTGCTATTCTCCTTGTGTAATACAAAAACCCCCTTCATGTTTCTCTCAAAACTATAAAATATTTCTGAGCCAGATTAGTTACAATACTTGTTTCAGCTCTCTGTTAACATATTTTTTTCCCTTGGTGTTTACCTCTTAACAATTCTCTATTCAGTGCTGAATCTCTCTTTGCCCCAGTTTCTTCTACTGTATTTAAAACAGGACTTGAGATTATCTGAGTTACTTCCACCTTTCTTTTTCTTCTTAGTATAAAAACCTTTTATCTCGTTATATTCCTATCTTTCAGCAGGTCTCAGCATGCAATAATTTTTTTTCTAAGTTTCTTCCTCAGGTCTCATTAATTAATTTTGTCTTCTCTAAGTATTTATATGGAAGAAGATCCTACCTTTGCTTTCTGCTGATTGGTGGGACTATTGATAAAAGAAACCTATTTTCTTTTATGAAGATTATTTTTACACATTCACTTTGCAAAGAGCCTACATAGAAGTAGCTACTAATTTTCCTGATGAAACCTTAAGGGACCTTAAAACCTTATGTTTTTATACAGTTATGCTTAATGAAAATAATAAATTTTACAGAAAAATGGGAGCACTTCATATACCTCAATTTCAAACCGTTCGCCTGTATAGAACAGATTATCAGGCTGGAGCACCTCTCCTATGGGGACAGGCTGAAAGAGCTGGGGCCGTTCAGCCTGGAGAAAAGAAAGCTCTGTGGAGACCTTATAGCAGCCTTCCAGTAGCTGAAGAGGGCCTACAAGAAAGCCAGGAAGGTATTTTGTTTGCAAGAGCTTGTAGAGACAGGACAAGAAAGAATGGATTGAAGTTTGAGAGGGCAGATTTAGACTAGATATTAGGAAGAAATTCTTTGCAGTGAGAGTGCTGAGACACTGGAACAGATTGTTCAAGGTCTTGGGTGCTCCCTCCCTGGAGGTGTTCAGGGCCAGATTGGATGAAGCTCTGAGCAACCTGATCAGGAAGGTGTCCCTGCCCATTACAGGGGGATTGGAACTAGATGACCTTTAAGGTCACCATTCCAAACCAAAACATCCTGTCAATCTATGAATCATCATCAGTGTTAGAAATAGCAGTGTTTTTTTCCCTACTTCTTATTTCACACGCTAGTATAATTTGAGAGGTTTCAAAGTTCTGTGATGAATGGACAAAGCAAAATGATGAAAGTGTAGGTATTTAGGCTTCACTTGATGTTGATTTAATTCCAGAAGCCACATGTCAAACTTTGACTTTACTTGAGGCCATTTTAGACTTCACTTTAAATCATGTATGGCATTTCAATGGGTCATAAAGAGTAATAGTTTTCCTTGTCAAAGCATCTTTCAAACAAATTCGGAAAAGATAGTGGGCTTTGAAATGGAAAAATTCAGAGCTGATTTACAGATGCTTGAAAAAACACTTATCACAGGCAAAATGAAATCTACAGTATAGAGAAATATATATTCTCCAGAACATATCAATCACTGATAATTCCTGGTTTATTATTTTGCATGTAGTTCCTCTAACCAGAGTTGAGCAAACAGGTTTCCATAATAACTTCTAAAAAAAAAAGGAATTAAACTTGGTCATGCTCAGTTTCAGTCTTCCTCCCAACAGATACTTTGTGGATAGTTTACAAAATTATTGTTTTCTCTAGTTAAATTTCACATGTAGTTGTCTGTTTTGATTTAATTGATTTCTGCTAGATTTTGTCCTCATTCTGCTGTTTAATTATTGTCCTAATTAATGTTATCTTTTTCTCACTTCTTTCTTTCTTTCTTTCTCTCTTTCTTTCTTTCTTTTTCTTTCTTTCATTCCTTCTTTCTCCTCTCCCCCCTCCCTCTGTCTTTCTCTCTCTCTTTCTCTCTCTCTCTCTCTCTTTTATTTTTTTCTGATAATTTTAATGGGCACTAAATGAAAACTCAGATTTTCATTCAGTTACAGACTTTGTATGCAAAATAAATAGATAACTAATCCCATCACATCTATAAATGCACATTTATTTTGATTCTCATTTAATTGATCTAGAATTCTATTTCACCTAGTTTATTCAGCTGATTTTGGCTTTAAGGCCATTTCTTCTCCTCCTGTCACTTTTTACTTGAGAGAAACTCACCCTCACCTCACTGCAACCTCTTTTCAGGCACTTGTAAGACTAAGGTCTCCCCTCATCCTCCTTTTCTTCAGTCGTAGACAACCTCAGTTCCCTCAGCCACTCATAAGATTTGTTCTCCAGGCCCTTCACCAGCTTCATTGCCCTTTTCTGGACCTTCTCCATCACCTGAATATCTTTCTTAACACTGAGAGGCGCAAGACTGAGCACAGTATTTGAGACGCAGCCTCACCAGTACAAGGTACAGGGGGACAATCACTTCCCTAGTCCTGCTGGCCACACTGCTTCTAACACAAGACAGGATACCGATGGCCTTCTTAGCCACCTGAGCCCACTGCTGACTCATGTTCAGCTGGCTGTAGACCAGCACCCTCAGGTCCTTTTCCACCAAGCAGCTTTCCAGCAGCTCTTCTCCAAGTCCATAATCCTGTATAGGGTTGTGACCCAAGTGTAGGACTCAGCACTTGTCCCTGTTTAACTTCATAACACTGGCCTTAGCTCATTGATACAGCCTGTCCAGATCCCTCTGGAAAGCCTTTCTACGCTCAAGCAGATCAGTGTTCCAACCTAACTTGATGTCATCTGCAACCTTACTGAGGGTGCACTCAATCCCCTCATCCAGATCATTGATAAAGGTATTACAATCCCCACTACTGAGCTCTGGGGAACCCTGCTTGTGCCTGGCTACCAACTAGTCTAGCTTTATTCTTATGAACATGTGGCAGTTCATTTTGTGTCAGAAAAACTTCCTTCCCCAGAAAGCTGATAAGATGTATTTTGTGTACATCCCAAACCTGTTGAACTGTTGTAAATTTGTCACTAAAAATGACATAGTACTTCAGCATTGCTGAAAACCTTGCTCTGGCTGTAGAGATGCAATCTCAGAGCATGTGTACCTTCAGCTGAGGGATGTGGACTGTAACACACTGGCTGTATATTTGTGACACACTGCAAATGCTACACTCAACTGTTGAACAAGCCCATTCTGAGCTGAGGAGCTGCCTCACAATATACCCTTCATTTTGGATTGTGACCACTGCTGGTTTGCTGTCTTGCTTATGATGAATGACACAGATTGTATTTATATCTGTAGGCCACTTACAGGAGCCTGGGATTTCTTCATGTAACCAGGTAGTAAATGTGAATTAGGATCTTCAGTGTCCTTGTTCTTCTGCTGATTTCAGTAGATTTGCTTATGGTTTATGGAGTTGAATGCTATCAGCATGAAGTTTTAGACCTTTATGAATCTACTCTCCTAAAGATAATTTTTCAGTTACTAAATGTGGTCAAGTTTTCTTAAGTAAAGTGTGCTAACCAGGTCAAAAAGAGAATAAATCCAAACATGTACTATCTAAAAGTCTGTGTTTGCTGATCTTACTTGATTAACAATTATGTCAAATCCAAACTTATTAATCCAAGTTTCTAGTTCTTTAATTCTTGTTAATACAAGAATGTCCTCAGGAGTTCAGAAAATAAATGTAGAGATTTGTTGTAGACCAGCTATCTCCTAGCCATGGTGCTAGACTGTCACTGCAGGCTTAAGTGTCAAGGTAGAAAGCACAATTTCTGTTTTGTGATGAAGCCTGTAATATCACGGGGAAAAAAAAAATCAAATCAGGTTGCTTGCTGTGTAATCCTAAAGGAAAAGCTCTCATGTTATAAGGCAGTTTCAGTTAAAGCAGAATTTCTTATCAGTGGCTCAGCTATGGGCGAAATACCCAATCTTACATTAAAGACATTTCAGAAACAGAATCAAAGTAGTTCATCTGTTTTCCCTCAAGCTACGTGGATGAATATTGTGAGGTAGATTCCAATCTCCACTGCACCAGTGTAGCTCTGGGTAGCTTCAGTTCTTCAGAAGAGTTATCTCTACTTGACTGCAGTCAGATGTTGATGTCCTGGGATAAATTCCTGGCTGCTCCATTTCAGGAGATCCCAGGTTCAAGAGGGCTGCACTCAATGTATTAGGATGACATTCTCTTGGTCCTGATTTTTATTCCTAGATGTCTTTCTAAAAATCTTGTATCTTACCTGATTACACTTCTTTCTCTGTGAAACCACTTGTTTGTTCAATATGCTTCAGGGAAGCAGCACTGGAATTTTACTTATCAGCACGGTCTAATGTCATAAAGTCCTTGTACCTGGCCGAGCTATTGTTGTTATGGGAACCATTTAGCAGAGGAAGACATATTTTCTACTATTCTCATCTTTGTTATTCCTTCTTTTAAGATGTAGTTGTACCTGTTCTGNCCAACCTTGGTGATACTGTAAATATGAACTTTAGGCTGTCTGCATATTGTCCTGTCTTTTCTTGTTCAGGGTTGGTTGGAAATGTGGGAAATGTGGTCTTTGGTTCCTTTGGTTTAATGTTCACAATAGATTTGTAGTGTTGGTAATGTTATGACCTGCAAGTAACTGTTGCAGTGAAATCTTGCCTTTTTTTCCAATCACCAGTATTTTAGATCATTAAACCCCAGAGTTGTTGATTTGAAAGCCAGATTTACAGGCTCCTAGATTATAAAGACTTAAACAAATCGTTGGTGTTATGCTTGCATATATCACTTGAGCACTAGTGGTCACTGAAATTGTTAGAGCAATTAAAGTTCATACAGGATATTGTCAGTCATTATAGATTGGGGAAGGAACCATAGGGGTACACAGATCATTGGCCCGTGGCTTGTGATAATGTCTTTTTTAGAGACTTGTATAGCTTTCATATTTCAAAGGCACTTTTATTGTCAGATTTCATATATATGATTTAAGCAGTGCTGACTGTGGTGTTCTTAGTTTCCTTTTAGTCACAATCAAGACCATTTCTTCCTAGTTTCTATGTCCCAGATGGCTTTTATGTTCTTCATTATGCACTGTAATGTCTTCTGCCATGTTCTCCAAATATCATTAATCACATCAAGCAAAAAGATTACATTCATGCTAATGAATTAATTTCTAATAGCCTGCAGTCTGGCTACAGATTATTCAAACTGTGATGTTTTCACAGTTCTGACTATTGGCTCTTCCTTCCGTGACCTGCCTCTTGCACAAAGCTAGTGTATAGCCACCATCTATGGAATATTGTCTCTTTTACACTTTGATCCACATACTCGGTGTTGAGAAATAGCTACTCACTTTTCATAGCTAACAGAGATATCTTCGAAGTCTCACCTCTTGCAGCAACCAGACTTGCTCAGCCTTTCTGCAAAGCTTGACCTGAAGCTGTATTTGTCAGACACATTTAAGTGTAGAGTTAACAAATGGGCTGCTTCACATTTATGATCTGGCAACACTTGGTGGAGTCCAACTGTTCAGTCATTGGGATCCAAAGCTATTAGATTGCAATACACTCTGGATTTCGTCTTCGTCTTCTAATTGTTTATCCTGTGTCTATCATTCATTTTCAGTTAATTACTTTATCCATATCCTAAGCATGTTCTCAAATTCTTGCCACTAGTAGCACAATGTGTTCACTTCCTGCTATTCAACTTTAGACAGCTTTAGACATTTCTGGGTCTATGTATCTTCATTGTACAATACCACCTGTCATCTGTAGACATTTGTTAGTACTTTTATGGACTACAGGCAGCTTGTTATTCTTAGACCGAGCAGCTGACCAGTCGCACTAGCAAGTTACCCATCACTTCAGCTGTGCAGATACATTTTGTTTTCCTCTTGCAGAAAGTGTCCTGTCAGCTTCTAATATCCTGTGAAAGGGTAAGCTAGAAGAAAAAGAGGACTAGATTTTACAGAGCAAGGTCCACCCAGGGGCAGATACATTGTAGCAACTGGCCTACTTACACAGGTAGCCATGGTAGTATCTTTCAATTTGCTAAGCAGAAAAAAAACAAATGAAAGCCCAAAAAGAGAGAGGGTGAAACAAAAGAATGTTATATGACAGAAAGAAAATAGAGTGCTCATTAAAATCACACAGAAATTTCTCAAGAAGAAAAGAAACACTCCAAATGTTCCCAAAAATGCTTTTGGAATATGTTTTTCAATGATTAAAGGTTTCAAATTAATAACAGAATGCAGTGCCTGTGCCACTTCATGAATGCAAATAGCTTTCAGTTCTGTGATGTCTCAAGCTGCACTGCCTCTTCATGCATCTGCCTTGATTTTGTGATTTTCTGTTTATTCGACAGTGCTTGATGGGCTGCCCCTTAGATCAATGGCAGATGAGTACTTCCTTAAAGAAGGTTTAGGATCATTAATCACCATGCACCAGACAGAGAAACTACTAGACATTTCCACCCATCTTTGGTACCGTTACTTAGATATTTTATGTACTTCAGCGTTTACTAAAATGCATGCAATAGAGTACAGTGCAGTGGGAAGAGAGATGAAAGAGCAACTGTGTATGAGGAGACCCTGATGGGCTGAACTATGTTCAGTGCTCACTGGCAAAGCTCTTAATTCAGAACCTTAACTCAGACTAAAAAAGGGTCACCAAGGGCCATTCTGTCATACGCGTGTGACAGTCATACTACAGCTTTGAGCTGCCCATAAGTTGTAAGAGTGACTTCTGATGTAATTATCTCATTTATTTCTTCTATAAAATCCCATTACATTTGACTTTTGAAGAATAAATTTTGTCCTTATGAATTTGATGTTGAAAAATGTCTCATTATATTTTTATTTGACAATCCTGTGCAGTAATGAGACAATAGTTATACCTCGTCATTAGCTTTAACTATACTGCATTTCGTGCTATGAATTCCTAGAACAGCAAAAATAGCACTGAAGCTTTGGGACTTTTTGCCCTGCTCTTTTGGTGTATAGGGGCTCAGGAAACATGTCCAGGTTATTTTTACAGGACTTTAGTTGGCCGATGCGAATTGAACACAATGAAAATGTCAACTGTATGAAGGCATCATCAACACTGAGTGAAAACTGGCTTAGACCAGTTTACGTCCTGAGTAGGAGGTCCCAATGTATAAACACTAAAATACTCATCTGAAAGTGTTTCTCAATCTGCTCCTAAGGAATACTGAAGAAGAAAGCCATGCTGCAAAGCAGCTGGCTTTAAGCCATGCAACAGAGTAACCTGCTTTGTTCTGAGTGTTCTTTTCTAATTTTAGAACCTAATGAGTCAATGCAATGATTGTCTCAACCTAAACAAAGTTATTGAATCCCCATGTATGGTTTATGCAAATATGTTTTTTCTTAAAATATGCTAACAGTATATTCATTTGAAGAACATCAGTTTTATGCCAGGAACTAAACTGAAGGGAATTTCATGATAAAATATCTGACAGAAGGCTTTTTGCAGCTGAATTTAACATGATTATGTGGTTCTGTGGTTGCATAATCATGTTTCTGCCGTATGAGGAATGTATATATTGCCTATATATATAAAAGTCTTAACGGGGGAATTGATTGCAGCTTAAATTACATTTCCTACCACATTTCAGAAGACCACAGGTTTAAGTACATTATTCTGCCCTGGGCTTGATTTATGCTAGAGCAATACCTTTTTCAATTTTCATTATGCTCTTTGCCATGAAAAACAGATTTGTCAAGTGAACAGATTCATGTCTTGTCAGTTTGTGTCCCTACTACAAATTGTGATTGGAACGAATGACCAGATATTAACTACTCAATATGTTATGTGCAGTGTGCCAACTTGGTATGCCATTTGGGCTTCTATCATGGCTTTTTATTGGATAGATATTTTACTGTCACCTACCTATTAATTACAGCTTGAATGAGGATTAATGGAGTGGTTATCAAATCAGAAGGAAGCACATTGAAAAGGTTATGCCACAGAACACAGAATTTTAATTCAGGAAATAGAAATGTATTAACTTTTTTAACATGAGGACAGGGAACAGGAAATGGCATGGTCAATCCATTTCTCAAAATTAAGCTTGTTAAAAATGGTTCTGAATGACATTGCTTAGAAGGGGTGAGTAGATGATGACAGGCTCCCCCCCCCATACCGCTTAGATACTCCTCTCTAATTACCTGTGAATGACTGGGATGAGCCAATTGCTACACTATTAATATTTGGAATTAACATGGTATAATCAAGTGAGAAAGATTGGCTGAGCAGTGTCTAGTAAGATGAGATAAATTAGACACCTGAATGGACATTAGACTCTGTAGCTGAGTGTGCTGGTTTGAGACCTCAAACCAGTACACTCAGTTCTGGAGCAGAAGAAGGAGAGTGACTGTAATTGACCTACTGTTGAGGGGACAAAAATGGGGTTTCAGGTCTGTTTTTCTGGACTCTGTATGGTTTATGTTAGCATTTCATGTCTGTCCAGATATAGGTTAAACTTTAGGCTGATGCATTCTGTCCCTTTAACAAATGTCTGAAGTCTTGATGACTGTAAAATGGTTCAGCATTAACTGACATGATGAAACTCTTTGTCCTTCTGGCAGCATCATCACGCAGCAGTTCTACTCTTCTGGTTTATGTATGATTTAGCTCCGTGAATCAAGATATGAAGAGTCATATGGGAGATATGGGCTTAAACTTGTATGTATTTATTGCTTGAAACTCACATTGAACTGCTTAAGGAACCTTAAACTCTGATGAGGAAATTAATTTTGAGGGCAGTGGTCTAATAGCTTGATCAATCAGAGAAGATGCTGTTAAAGGAGTCAATGGTAGCTTTAAAGTTCTAGACAGGTAAAAAAGGAATGAACAAGCTTCTTCATTAGGTCAGCTGCTATTGAGCGGGTGAATTAGATGTTCTCATTATTAATGAATCATGCTAGTCACTTCACCTCAAGAGCTGCTCTTTGTGGAACTATATCATTGAGCAGAGTACCTTTAGGGAAGATTGAAGAAGCAAGTTATTCTGACAAAATAATTCTTATTCTAATACACCATAAATCAAATAAAGTACCAGCATGCATCTATTTTAAGGTCTTTACTGACATAAGTAGATTAGTAAGGGCAGTTTGGTTTTGATTTTCCACATTCTTAATAATTATGCTGGCTTTTACATATAGAACAAGTCTAAACCAGCAACGAGCTTCTCATGTAATTTATTTGCTGAAGTGCCAGTTTAACCTCCTTTTTGCCTTCATGATATTGTCATGGTATGCCCGGATAGACCAAAATAGGCTTATACGTGTCCCAGCTTGCCCAGACATGTTTTTCTGCTCTCCCTCCTTCTGTTCTGGGGAGAAGCAAGCGCAGGAAAGCGGACAAAGAACCTGGAGCCACTGAGTCTAAGGACCCTGGCTTGCCCAGACTTGTTTTGCTCCTGTTTACATCCCATGGTAGATAAAGTACATACACTTGGCTTGTGCCTGCCCTGTGCAAGGCCTGTTTTTTACCCAAATTTGGGTAAAGCAAGCCTATGGCTTCACCTAATATGGTCACGTTTGGCTATCTACCATTCTGATTAGCTATTCTGTGTCCAAAGGCCCATTAGTCTCGGGCTGCATTGATAAAAGAGATGAGGAAGTAACACAGTGTCTCTGCTGTTGTATTCCTGCTTGCTTGCTGCTTGCTACTGCCTGCTGCCATTGCTCTCTACCTCTGGCAGTGATTCTGCCATTGCCTTCTGCAGCATTATGCTTTGCTAAGTTATAAGTTAGCTCTGTTGAACTGCCTGGAAACTGCCTGTTTTGAGTTTACCAGGAACAGGCTCCAAATGCCTTCACACAATCGGCCTGCATAGCCAGCATAACATTGTGCTGAGACTGCACATGGCAAGACATCCTGCCTACACCTGAAAGTCTCCTGCCAAGACAGGAAGGCCTGGAGACACACATATCATCCACAGAAACCAGGACCAGGTCAGAGATCGTCTACCTCCTTTCCCCGGCAGCCTGTGAAGCCTGGAAAGAATCAGAAGCCTCAGTGGCTGACAAGACACCAAGAGAATTCCCTGAAAGCATTTGGGTACTGTCTGAAGCTGTAGATAGCCCAGCAATCAAAAGATAACTTTTATGAGTAAATACTTAAATCCTCTTGTAATTCACCAGTTGCCTTCTGCCATAAAGGAGCTTCTTGAGTCCATCTAGTGGATGAGGGATACAATTAACCACAAGTGATATATTGGCCACAGGATTAATGTTTATATTTTTGCTAGGTATTTCTTAAACATTCTAGATCCTATGTTATCATCTGTATAATGTTTCCATGACCATTGCAGAAGAGTCATAGAATCATAGAATCATAGAATGGGTTAGGTTGGAAGGGACCTCAAAGATCATCTAGTTCCAACACCCTGCCATAGGCAGTGACACCTCCCACTAGTACAGGTCACTCAAGGCCTTGTCCAGCCTGGCCTTGAACACCTCCAGGGAGGGAGCAGCCACAACCTCCCTGGGCAACCTGTTCCAGTGTTTCACCACACTCACTGTAAAGGACTTCCTAACACCTAGTTTAAATCTCCCCTCTTCCAATTTAAACCCATTACTCCTTGTCCTGTCATTTCAAGACCTTGTAAATAGTCCCTCCCCAGCCTTCCTGTAGGCCCCCTTCAGATACTGGAAGGCTACTATAAGGTCTCCTGGAAGCCCTCTCTTCCCCAGGCTGAAGAGCCCCAACTCTCGTAGCTTGTCCTCATAGCAGAGCTGCTCCAGCCCTCTGATCATCTTCATGGCCCTCTGGACTCAAACCTGATTATTATTAGAATTAGTGGTCGGGGGGGCAAGACTGCTGAATATTGAAAATTAATAAACAATATTAATTTTGAAAAAATACCATCTAGCATTAATTAATTACCCCTCCATTACAGGTATATAACTGGAGGGGAAAAAGAGTGGATAATGTGTGTTGTATATATATAAAAAAATACATGCTGCTTGCCTTCTTGCTTGTAGCAGGACTAGACTTTGAGTAGGAACAAACAGCTATGTTTGAGTTTCAGTGGCCTGGTTATTTAAAAGATACGTGTATAAACACTTGTCTGAGCTGTTTCTCCTACCTACTTACTATTCTCCAAAGCGTTAGATTCCTGCAAAGAATTTTTCTCTTCCTCTTTCCTATCATAGCTGAAACTGATAAGATACGCTGCCAGCCTTGTAATTCTATATTATCTGAGATCTGTAGACAGGGTTTTGGCAAATGATATCTGAGAGAAATGCTTTGCAGTCTCATAGAATCAGGGAACATGCTATAGGATGTAATTGTTGCTGCCTTAATTATTGCTCCTGAAACTGATCCTTCCTTTCTGGCAGAGTTCTTGCTCCCAAAGCCTCACCCCAAGCCACATCTGTGATAAGGTACTAGTTAATGAATGGATAACTAGGAGCTCACTTGCAGCTCTTGCCACAAACCCATCTGCTTCTCAGGAAGCAGGCAACATCTTCTTGGATTTTTTTTAAAGGTGTGTTATGTCCAACTGCTGCCAAGTTGGATAGAGAAAAACTTAACAACATGACTTATGGTAGTTTTTTGTATCTTAGACTTTTTATGGAAAACTGGTGTTTGGATTCAGATCAAAGGAAATGGCCACATTTATATCTACTGAGTGGTAATTGCAGATGTTAGGGTGATGTTATGGATAGAGTTGAATCTGCTGCTGTTATTCATACCATGCTGCAGTCTTGGCAGCTTCAAAAAATGAAAGTGCTATCTGGAGCAAAGTATTATGGGGCTTGACGTTCAGATTGCAGCATGAGAGGCTTCCTGTTCTGGTTGCTGCTTCTGAGTTCTGGGTTCTTGGGTGCTGACTCTTTCTGCAGGCATGGCAGTGGAACAAGTGGGAGTCAGGTAGATTCTGGGTTTAGTTTTAGTTTTTATGCTGTTTTTTCCCCCCCCTGTATTTCAATGCTCCTCTGCAAATAGGCTAAGCTAAGGTAATTGTGCATTGTATTATTAGATTAATTAGATTATTAGCTAAGGTAATTATGCATTATGATTATGATATCTCATGTTACATTAAACTCTTGCCTCTATCTCAACCCTGAGTTTTGTGTATAACTTTTCCCCCCACGTTTCTGTTGGGGAAGCAGGCAGGTTAGCCCTTGCATTAAAGCATTACAGGTAATTATTATTTTCCAAATGGACATATTGAATATGGCCAATAGTAATTAATACATGTGAAACAAACCAAAAGATGTACAATTATTTGGCCTGCAAATGTATTTTTGGATTATCTTTACTATCCAGTATTACTGAAATATTATTAAATCATGTAAGCAAGCCAGATAATCTTGATATGTTAAGCATAGGCAGATATGTAAAAATTAATTGTGGCATAATTCTCTGAAAATATGAATAGAGATAATTAGGAAGTTGTATTATTTCCACCATTTTAAAACTGTACTGTAGATATTAGGTAAAATACAAAATATCAGTCTACCAAATTGACATTCCATTGGCTCAGTGGGTAAAGAGACTCAGTTCCAGACTACTGAAGCATGTAGCACAGCTCGCTATGATGCTTTTTGAAGAGAATGTGCTTCCATGAAGGTTTTAAGGACTGACATGGTATTTGAACTTAGTGAATTGCCTTAACCTGTAAGAAATAGAAGAAAAGAACCCCTCAGCTGAGGGAATTTTGCTCTGTGCTTTTTGCTCTGTGGTGTTTGGGACTATTCTAGATGAATATGTGATTTCTAACAAGAAGATGAACGCAGTCTTGAAACTTGTCTTAACATGAGGTATGAGCCAGAAAGCAGGAAATGTTAGCTAAATGATGAATCCAAAAGTAATTAAGTTGGCAGCACCTCCACTGCATCTGAACTGGAATAGATTCACTTGCAGTCTTGTCAGCCAGCTTCACACTGGATTCAGAAATTGAGCCTTCTCCTCCCTCACTTCCTCAAGCTTCAAACTTCAAATGAATGTCATGTAGACACTTAATGAACTTTATCTTGCAAGTCCTGAAGAATTCCTAAAGCTGTATGTTGTATGCAGTTGAAGGATTTACCCTCTTTCCCCAGTTACTTCATTATAATAAACATCTTGGTTTTATCCTTGATATTAACATGTTGCCGTAAACACAGCTATAGATCAAGATCTACTCAGCACAGAAAAATACTTGCTGTGGGAACTGTAGCATTCTCTTTGAATTCATGGCAGATCAAGACCAACTTTTTATCTATGATAATCCTAATGTGCTTGAAGTATGAGGCTGATGTCTGGTTTCTTTGTCAGCAACGAGCTTTCAGATCCTGGGACAGGATTCTTGTTAACTGCTGTGTTCAAGTCTTCAGTGCGCTGAAGCTGATGATGACATATCTCAATGTATTTTAGACCTTATCCTATAGTTCCAGATCTGGGGAAGGTAGAGAAAAGAAATAGCTCAGAACTTTTACAGAAGTTGCTTGCCAATTATTGGAATGGCATCACTTATTTCTTAATAGTCTCATTTGACTGTCTTCATCTTGTTCTGAATATGTGTTTTATGTTTATATTTTTGCTCACTGTGTATCCTTCCAATTTTAATGGATGTTAAACACTCACAGGGAAAGGAAAATGACATTACCAATCTGGAAGCACCTAAAGACAAGCAAACTGTTGGCAGCCTATTCAACACCAAGCATGCCTTTACATTGGCCACAAGAATTACAGAATGTTAGGGGTTAGAATGGTTGAAAGATGACCTAGTCCAATCCCGCTGTCAGAGCAGGATCACCTAGAGTAGGTCACACAGGAACGTGTCCAGGTGGTTTCAAATGTCTTCAGAGAAGGAGACTACACAACCTCTCCGGGCAGCTTGATCTGGTGCTCTGTCATTCTCACAGTGAAAAGATGTTTTTCATTATGTTCATGTGAAACCTCCTATGCTCATGTTGCCCCTTGTCCTATCACTGGACATCACTGAGCAGAGCCTGGCTCTGTATCCCTGACAGTTTACCTTCACATATTTACAAATTGTGAATGAGGTCAGCCCTCAGCCTCCTCTTCTCCAAGACACCCAGCTCCCTCAGCCTTTCCTCATAAGTGAGATGCTGGGGAGGGACTATTTATAAGATCTTGCAATGACAGGACAAGGGGCAATGGGTTTAAACTGGCAGAGGGAAGATTTAGACTAGATGTTAGGAGGAAGTTCTTTCCAGTGACGGTGGTGAGGCACTGGAACAGGTTGCCCAGGGAGGTTGTGGCTGCTCCCTCCCTGGAGGTGTTCAAGGCCAGGTTGGATGAGGCCTTGAGTAACCTGTGCTAGTGGGAGGTGTCCCTGCCTATGACAGGGGATTGGAACTAGATGATCCTTGAGGTCTCCTTCCAACCTTACCATTCTATGATTCTATGATTCTATGTTCCACTCAATCATTTTTGTGGCTGTGTGCTGGATTCTTCCAAGCAGCTCCGTGTCCTTTCTGAGCTGATGGGAACAGAACTGATGTAGTCTCACGAGGGCAGAGTAGAGGGAGATGAGACTACTAGCCGCACCTCTTCTAACACACCCCAGGCTGGCATTGACATTCTTGGCCACAAGGCCACATTGGTTTGTGGTCATCCTTCTGTCCACCAGGAACCCCAAGTCCCTTTCCCCTATGCTGTTCTCCAACAGGTGGGTCCCCAACCAATACTGAAGAGATCTAATATATTCAAGAGATCCTATTTCAAGTAAGTCACGCTGTCATACAACTAAACCACAGCATAACATATTGAAGTGTCTTCAGAATGATGGGAAAACTGCTATCAGTTCGTCTAGCAGCTTTGGGAGTACAAAAGGAGCAAGTAAAGGAATATTTCAGTCTATCTCATTTCCTGTTAGCAGTGAAGTCCAGAGTGTTCAGACATAAGATCCAATATACCTTTACAGGAAAATTGAACGGTGAGGGCTTTCTTACTGTGGACAAAAGAGCAAATATTATGAGTGCTTCAGGATTAAAGAGAAAATCTCTCTAAAGATGTACTCAGTTTGAAGGAAATGACACTGATTCACAATGATGCTTTGAAAGAGTAATAGCCATATAATGTGATTTTCAGTGTGCAAAGTTCAAAGAAAGATGAAGGTGAAGCAGCCTAAAAAAACTTAATGGAGATGGAATTTAAATAATTTTTGCCTTTGAATTTTTTTTTTCTTCTGGTAGAAATGCACCACATTTATCAGCTGTCATTTTTTTAAATGTTGAAAAATACTAACAAAGTACAGCTGTTCTAAAAAGCTTCCTTTTCAAAATTATAGGAGCATTCTTTTCAAAATTATAGGAGCATTCTTCATCATTTGATAATTATGATGATCTTAAAACATTGATATGCAATTATATCTATGTTCAGCCACTGAAAATGTTACACCTAACAGTACATTATCCCAGTAAATTACCAGGAGATTCCAATTCCCTGTGCTAACACTGGGCAGTATTCCCTCTTCAAACAAGTTTGCACTTATTGTATTATGCATGAAATGTATTGTGAAACAAAACCGAGCCCTGGGTTAAGCTGTTGGCTCAAAATAGCATAAATACATAAAAATGTCAGAGTTCTGGAAAATTTGATTTATGTTTTACACCTTGGGCAAATACCAGCTAGACATAGAGTTTTCAAATTTTTGTCTTTCTCTGCAGGGAATATTATCGTAGTTGCTAAGGAACTACTCGCTGAGAATATATGGCACTGATGAAGATTTAGCTATTTCTTATTAACTCACAAAATCAATCATGCTATTTTGATCATTGTGCTGCAGTGGGAGTCTTGAAAAGCAGTTAATTTTATTAAAGCAATTATGTTGCCAGTTCTGTGAAATCTATACATATTTTTGCAAGTAGAAATTGGGAATAAGAATCACAACTTTTAATATTTACAGCAGTCTTGAAACTGGTGAGGGTTTACATTTACAGAAAAGTGTTTTGATGCTGTTTAAAAAAACCCAGAAAGTTTATTTTATATGCTCTACTCTGTAAAATCCTTACTCCAATAAGTAGGCCAAGTGCATTTGTTATATATCTCCTTGTGAAAACAGCTGTGTCTTGAGACAGGGATGTGAGAGATCCCACTGGTGCTTTCCCTCACTCCGAGGCTCTGCACAGGACACTGTGGGGCCATGGCCAGTGGCCCTGCTTTGCTCATCTCTGCTGGGGGTGCAACCATTCATCCCAGCTCACCAGCCACCCCTGCACTTCTCTGGCGAGGGAAACAGAAAGATGGATGAAGCAGGTGGGTGCTAGAAATAGACAAACCTGTAAGTGTACTAGATAGGTAAATATA
Organism: Ramphastos sulfuratus; assembly: GCA_013399055.1. Lineage (NCBI taxonomy): Eukaryota > Metazoa > Chordata > Aves > Piciformes > Ramphastidae > Ramphastos > Ramphastos sulfuratus. Next base: position 18,958 of record WBNM01039220.1, on the reverse strand, counting down.
AACCGACTTTTTTTTTCTAATGATGTGGTGACTGGGGTGCAGGTATGATTAGATGGAGAATTATTTTTCTTATGCTCTACAGGTGAATCCCAAGAGTCACTGTCCTAGGATCATGGCTTGAAATATAACCGAGAAAATGTTGTAAAACAAAAAGGTAGAAATGTAGATCTTAACTCTTTGTGATTTTGAGTAGTTTTCTGGAGGCACAAGGACAGATACTAAGAAAAGTAGGAGTTTTGCTTGCCTGATCTTTTTTTCCTAAGCAGCTGCTATTTGGCCACTTGCAGTCATGCAGCCACTATAGTCTGCCCAGTATGTTCTTTCTGTGAGACAATGCTGAAAAGCTAAAGTTTAAATGATTTTCCATCATTTTCTACCAAAGAAAAAATGAACTATGCCTTGTGACATTAGTAAAAAATGAGGCCAGGGAAAATGCACTTAGATAATCCGCATAACAAATCTGTTAAGACAGACCTCAAATAACAAATAAATAAAATGACAGATGAATAGAAGATAATTGGTTTGAACTTCAACAAAGAGGGTTCAGGTTAGATATTGGCACAAAACTTGCAACATTTAGAAGAATAAACCAATGGATTAGAGTCCCTGGTGACAATAACAGATCTCCAAGCCCAGAGGACTTTTAGAATAGATTAGATAAACATCTATCAGCCTTGACATGGGTAGAGTTGTTTGTGCATCAGGGCAAGAAGCTGTATTGATCAATCTGCCTGTAGTCTGCAAAATATGAAGAGTTGGCAAGTGAATAATTGTAATATGAATGCAAACCCCATGAAAACCCATCCTTGTAAACATAAGTAAACTTTGGAACAAAAAATCAAAATATGAATAAGTTTTTAAAGTTTTACTTAATTTCTCCCCTATAACGTAATTATTATACAAGATGATCCATAGATTATGTTTTTTTTTCTCTCTAAAATGTTTCAGCTACAGGTGTAATTAAGTGAGCTAAATGATCTCTGAAGTCCTTTACAAGCATGTGGAGCCTGTTTGCCCTGCCTGTCTGTGTAGTTAATGGAGACATACTGTCGACCCAGCAGGGAAAGCAGCCTCCCTCTTATTTCTGCAAGTGGTTGTCGTTTTCCTTTAAGTACAAGATGAGACAGAAGTAATGATACTCTGAACTTTGACACCCAGGTACCTCTAAGGTTTGCACACAAATGACCTGCCCAGAGAAGTTGTGGAGCCTCCTTCTCTGGAAGCTTTCAAAACCTGCCTGCGCAACCTGTCCTAAGTGATCCTGCTTTGGCATGGGGGTTGGACTCGATGGTCTTTGGAGGTCGCTGCCAATCCCTAACGTTCTGTGATTCTGTGACCCGTGAGGTAAGCTATGGGCTGGTCTGCATCTTCTTTTGGTGGGTGGCTAGAGAGGTCTGTTATTTGAACACAAATAGCTTGAACAGGTTAATTATTTTCTAATGGGAAGAAAAACTATGGACTATTTTAGTTATATTACAGGATTTTTTCTTGTTATTAAAGTGCACATAAGTTATGTAGACATCTGATGAAATGGAAAGAATAACTTAGTGAAGGTAATTGGGTACACCCCCTGAAAAACTATATTCCCTGTAGAACAGCAATGTGCAGAGTTTGCCTGCTAAATAAAACCCAAAAGCTAACTGGCAAAATTGAGAACATAGAGGTAAATTTTGCTGCAAAAAAATTAACAATGTGAATTTTCAATAAATTATTAATGGGAAAAGAATTTCTTTTACCAACCAATTCCAGACTTACGTAAGTGAGAGACAAAACAAAAAAATTCTATAGGGAATGTGAAAAAAAGATCCTAGAAAATATGTTGCTCTTTTCCTCCTTAAAGAACCTATACTTTTTTTCAGCCAATCTGTATCTGTTGTTACCATGTTAAGCTGATAAGCTGATAGCGATAATAGACGTGGTCTTCATAAGAATGGGATTTTACTAACTGAAAGTTTATACCACTTTTTGCTCAGTGCTGGAATCGCTGCTGTGCTGTTCCCACCATAGTCAGTTTAATTTTCTCTCCCTTGTAAAGAAGAAAATAAATTAATAAATAAAGGGCTTTGCAGAGATACAGTTAACGTTTATGGGAAGAGAGTTTTGCAAAGGCTTTCAGAAAATGTTATGCGGCTATCTGGCCCCCAAAGCTCCTGTTGCTCTTTTTCTTGCAGTAAGTTAGAAACTATTCCCAAGCTCCATGCTCTCCTGCACACATTGGGGATCCCTTAGGCCAGCAAGGTGATGCAGAGGCATGTGACACAGGCTGTAATAAGAGATTACATCCCTTTGCTTGGAATTTTTTCCTGTAAACTAGATCCAGTTGTTTTCTTTTACACCAGATTATGCCAAAAAAAGCAGATCATGGGAAAACGGGCAGCTTGTCAGTTATGTTTTTATTATGGATTCAGATCCCTTTAGCTACATTCAGGACTATTAAATTAAATTTTCATATTCAGTTAAAAGACTAAAGATAAAAAATGGGTAACGTAGAATCATAGAATCAGTCAGGGTTGGAAGGGACCACAAGGATCATCTAGTTCCAACCCCCCTGCCATGGGCAGGGACACCCTGCCCTAGATCAGGCTGGCCAGAGCCTCATCCAGCCTGGCCTTAAAGACCTCCAGGGATGGGGCCTCAACCACCTCCCTGGGCAACCCCTTCCAGGGTCTCACCACTCTCATGGTGAAGACCTTCCTCCTCATGTCCAGTCTGGATCTCCCCACCTCCAGCTTTGCTCCATTTCCCCCCAGTCCTATCCCTATCTGATAGCCTAAAAAGTCCCTCCCCAGCTTTCTTATAGCCCCCTTCAGATACTGGAAGGCCACAAGAAGGTCACCTGTGAGCCTTCCCTTCTCTAGACTGAACAGCCCCAACTCTTTAAGTCTGTCCTCACAGGAGAGGTGCTCCAGCCCTCTGAGCATCCTTGTTGCCCTTCTCTGGACACACTCCAGCATGTCCACATCCCTCTTGTAATAGTGGCTCCAAAACTGGATGCAGTACTCCAGGCAGAGTCTCACCAAAGCAGTGTACTCCATAACAGCAAAAAAATGCTTTCACAATGATTTACATGTTTAAAGCAGTAACAGTGGCTAATGTGCAGTAAAGTCAAATTTCAATAAAAATGAGTTAATTAAGTCCTATTTTAATGCCAAGAAAAAGAAATAAGCATCCTGCATGGCTGATATAAATATTAATAGCCTGCAAGATGAAATATAAAAGCATAATATTCTGTTATGATAATGAAGAAAAACTTAAAATAACATGCTGCTGTTCACTGCTGCATATGGCATTGTCTGTACAGTGTCAGTGTGTGGCATAAAGCTGAAGATCTTGTAAATAAGGTTTTATTAGCTAGGAAAAAAAAAACCCAAAACCTTTCCTATTTGACAATTCCAAAACAACACTGAAAATTTCTTTGTACTGTGCTGTCTATGTGTTTGTGTGTGTGTGGAGTGAAAGAAAACAGTTTCTAAGGGCCTGTATCGAACCACAAACTTCTGGTGAGGTTTTTGTTATTGATAATGAGATAAAATGGACCTCAGGGTTTAAAACAACAACAACAAAAAAAAAACTTCTAAAGAAAATATAAATATGAAATAATTCTTTGTGCCCTTCTATCAGACAAATCTTTCTGTGATATAAGCTAAAGTAAGGGATGCATACTGTGTGTTTTTCTTTCTTGCAATTTTGATATTTTTTTTTCTGAATGCAAAAATCAATAATTTTTGGATGCTTTTGACAAGACTCTGCTACTAGAATGCAAGAACATAACAAAGTCAGCTTCAGAGTTTCAGTGTTTCTCTTTCAGCTGACACGAGTTGATATTGATCACTGGAAAACTGTAGCATTTCTTTGGACTGGTGCAGTGGTCTGGTTGCATGCCTCATACCATAGGATGATGGGCTAAATGTAAACCACATGTTCTCTGTGAGACATTGGGAAAGGCTTTTTCTTATATTGCTGCACCCACTTAGGTAAATAGTCTTCACCAGCTTCTAAGCTGATATAAGTTGAAATAGCTCTGTTGAAGTTAACTGAATTAGCTGGGCTCTGCCAACTCATACCCGCACAGGATCATGTTCCTAAGATATTTACCAAATTATTGCACCAGCTTTGGCATTCCAGATGTGATAGGAATGTCATACATCAAATGCAGCAGAGTGACTTATTTTCAGAGAAGTCGTACTCAGTTGTGGGGGTTTGTTTGAAGAGTGAAGTACTATTTGCATGAATAAGGTAGTCATGATTAAACTCTTAACTTACCAAGATAAAAACAAAAATGCATGACTGCAAAGAAAAAAAATCATATGAATTCTTTGCAACTGGGATTCCCTGACTGACTACCTCCTCTTGAATACCACTGCTGGATTCCCATGGGCAAATAAAAATATCAGCTAGATGATTAAACAGATTTTATGGTTCTGTAGCTACACAGAACAAACCATGGTCCCACAACTACATTCCCTAGAGGATTATTCCAATCCTACTGAATGTATTAACTGTGCTTTTGATATACTAATGTCTTCTGCAAACATGTCCAAATGATTCTTGCACAGAGTATCCTCTGTATGGTATAATTTTAACCACTTACATGCCCCAAGAATAGAAATTATGTAATCTTAAACTGATCATAAACCCAGGCTTATTTCTAAGGTCTATTTATATATTTGTAGTTGAAAATGTATTTCTTCATCAATTAATCTCACAAAGCAATCATACTATTTTTAAAGTCTAATAGAAGGGTGAAAAAAATCTACTGAAGCCTTTTAAAACAGAAATTTGATTCTTGCAATCGACTGCCTTTAGATATATCTTTCTGAAGGGTGCCTACAGGAAGGCTGGGGAGGGACTATTTACAAGGTCTTGTAATGACAGGACAAGGGGCAATGGGTTTAAACTGGAAGAGGGGAGATTTAGACTGGATGTTAGGAGGAAATTCTTTTCAGTGAGGGTGGTGAGGCACTGGAACAAGTTGCCCAGGGAGGTTGTGGCTGCTCCCTCCCCAGAGGGGTTCAAGGCCAGGTTGGACGAGGCCTTGAGTGACCTGTGCTAGTGGGAGGTGTCCCTGCCTATGGCAGGGGGTTGGAACTAGATGATCTTTGAGGACCCTTCCAACCTTACTATTCTATGATTCTATATACATTATCAGCTTTATATTTTCAAATACTCTCAAGATCCTTGTTTTTAAGATCATTCTACTTAACAAATTCTGTTACTGATCTTAGGGTCCAAAAGGAAGTTGCTTAGGCTGTTTGATAATCTAGGGACGCGTGAAGCACAGCTTTGTTGCTTTTGAGTTCTCTGTCAGTAAACACTTTTCCTTTTTTTCTGGATACTTCATTAGTGGCTTTTGCAGATTTACAAAGTTGTATGTGTGCCATTCATCAGCAGAGTATGCACACACAAAGTCTGTAACATTGAGGAGACTGGAGTGATTAAATATATTGACTCAGAACTGCCTAAGAGAAGTACATCTGGATGGCTCCCACTTTAGACATCTGAATGACAAACAAATGCACAGTGACAGCAGTAGGAACAGAAAGTGAAGTGTGGGTGAGAAAAATCTGGAGGGAAGGAATTAAATTTAAGTTTACTAGTCTTGTCAGAGCATGTTGTCTTCTGCAATTTTTGATTTCTTCTCAAGTTTTAAACATAGCCAGCCACATGGAAAGATAAACAGTTCATCCAATACTGAAACTTCTTACAATAAGGAAAGAAGTACTATCTCTAAAGTCCTCCCTGTTACAATGCTTAATTTGTCATATAGGTGTTACTTACCACCTTTTCCAACAAAGCCGGATTTCTGGAGGCAGATGGAAAGCAGCAGCGTACAGCATGCTAGCAAGTTTAGTAGGTTTGCCAAAAGGCTTGTTGAAAATAACTAAACTTTGAAGCTGAAGGCACTAGCACTGGTGTGATTTTGCAGCTCAGGCTCACAGCTAGACTTCACTCTCTACATTTGAAGGCTACTAATGAGACAGAGAAGGCTTCTGAGAAAAGTAAACATGGTGCAGATATACAGTCTAGTTGACCTGTGGTCAGAGTCTTTTTTGAAAATCAATATGTGGTTTTCTTTCTTCCTTTCAATTTCTTTCTTTCTGATAGCAGCAAAAGAAAAGGTTTCAGATGTGCAAATATTTTACTTTTGTGTATTCTTAATCAAAAAGGCCTTCTCTGATACCAAATGAAGATACACAAAAATGAAATAATAACAATAAAAGCGTTTATCCTGGGGTCTGTTTCAGATCTTAAATGAGAATGTACTGCATTGACTAAGTAATAAGCCAGGATTTACCTTGCAGTTCAGTGACTGAAGGATCTTGGAAAATAACAGCCTCAGTTACTTCAGTTATAGAATATTACAAATTCAGAAGGAGTTGCAGGAGCAAGTTAAACAGGAATCATTGTGCAAGTGATGGGTTGCAGTCTGCTGTACTTCCAGAAAGGTATCTTTGAATACTGATAAAGTGCTGTGTGCTGCTATTGCTCATTGCACTGGCAGAGTTATACACTGATTACATGTCAAAGGTGTTTTCAAAGCAAGTGTGCAACTACGTGATTTTTGGCTTCTCTACTCCTACAAGCTAAGGAAAAAGGGAAGTAAATAAGGGGATGATGCCTGGACCAAAACGTATTTTTTTTTCCCAAGTGAATAGGAACTATAACTATTATTTTTCAAATTAATAAAAATTGTAATTATTATTTTCCGCATTGAACAGAAAGTTTAACTTTGCTTGCTTGAAGCATTATATCTCCAGCACAGAGTCAAATGGTTAGAGCATTGTTTGATCATAGCCCCCTGTCCCAATAAAGAAACACTGAGAATGTGTGTTGTGCACCCTGGGCAGTGCCCCCCAACCCTGTAGCTGGACTGACAACAGAATCCTGCCTCTCCTCTTCACTAGTTTGTGACTCTGACTGTGGAGAGAGGGAAAAAAAAAAAAAAAAGAGTCAAGAATTCCAGTGTGATTAGCAGAAAATCATTATTTTTACTACTTAAGTCGGCTGAAGTCACATTTTTGGGAACATTGGCATTCACCAAAAATGTTGTGTCTGGCTCTAACTTTAGAGCAGCTGTCACAACTATCAGAGATATTTCCCTGTAGAGGCAAGGAATCATTCATTTGCCTGTTGACAGGAGGAACCAGCCAAGGACAGACTGTGTGTTTAAGCACCACCAGCATGTACTTGTGGATGCTTCAATGGGACAGAAGGGACAATATTCCACCACATCATGAGTGGGCAGTAATCTGCACTGACTAGTGCTGGGGAGTGGGCACAGGACCAGGTTTGTTCAAACCTCTACACCGATGATCAATTTCTGGTAAGAATGGAAAGAAAGTCAGTGGTGGCCCCATCTGATCAGCTTCTATACATACCAGTCAAATAAGGGTGGAGCAATCTCAATTCTGTCCTTCCCTCCAGCGCTGCACATGCAAAAAGCTAATTGTAATCTTAAGGCATATTGCTGGGCTAGGAGAAGAACAAAACAGAATATTGACTTTAGGATTCTAAAGTTGAGTTTTGCTGTTTTCCTATGTATGTAATTAATTTGCCTCCCGGGGAAGTGCAGCTGGGAATTTCTGCATGGACAACTCTCTTCAAGACACATAGAGTTAAAATATGCTAATCTAATTCACTAATTTAAAACTGAAATGCAGATAAATTGGTAATTATAGCTGTATAAATAACAGAGCTTTAATCGGGTGTTAATGTCCTACCTGGCATGGGAGATGCAGGATACTGCCAGTTCTTAATTTTCAGTAGAATCAGCTATAACTATGATTCCTACTGTGAAAATGTGTGTGTGTGTTACTGAATATGTATTTTTAATAAACCCAATAGTAATCCAATCAACAGAAATGCATATTTAATCTAGTTCACCGAGGTTTATGAAGATCTGAGTTTGGCATCTTGCTCTGTTAAAGGAAACCTGTTTACCATATCACAGTTAGTTTGGTGGTTTATACCTTTTTAGACAGATGTGGCAAAAGCCCCAGTTCTGCCACCAGATCGATCTGGCTGGTTGTGCTTAGTCAAATAGGCCAGGGAGTACCTCTGACTTAAATGCTCAGCACAACACAAAGTTACCGGTAAGTGATAGCACTTTGGTGCTGGAGATTTGTTTTCAGACTTCTGGTGATTTTTTAGAAGATCTTTAATGAAAATTGTTAGTAAACATAGTGCCATGTGCAAAACAGGTGTCTCTTTTCAAAGGTATACGGGTGCCACGTCTACTTAAACAGTTTGGGAAATCCCAATAACTATCTTTAGTTGTGCATCTGATTTTGCATGAAATGGCCTGAAAATTAAGGAAACCCCCCATCAAATAATGAACATTAGTGTTATGGAAGGGGTAATTAATTACTGCGAGATGATATTTTTAAATTATTAATATATAGTTTATTAATATTCAATATTCAGAACTCGCATCACCCCGATCACCATTTAATAATAATAACAGGCTCTTTGCAACTTTATGGAAACTATATATAGGTTATAATAGGATCTAGAAATAACTATTAAATATATACATTAATTGAACTCGATTTAAACTGGAAGAGAAGGCTTTGCAGTCAGTATACCGCGCGCGGCCAGT
>WBNM01039220.1:0-10242 GCA_013399055.1 Ramphastos sulfuratus | reverse complement strand
CCAGGACATGTACAAGCCTAATTTGGCCTGCTTAGGCCTACCACGACAACTAGGAAACAATATTTTATTCAGAAGTCCCTTGAAATGAGTTCTGTTCTTAACAGACTGGGTGGATTTACACTAGACTGCTCTCTTTAGGGAATCTGCCACATATAGTGGCTGTCATCTAGCTCAGAATGGGCAGCTATCCTAACCTGAGTCACAAACACCAATACTCTTGAGGCTAATAAGCTCAAGGCATGTATGGTCTCTTCTGATGAAATGATAAGAAAGGGGTTCTGGGAGTAGAGCACAGGCAGGGAGTGTTGCCTCAGGGACCTCATCTCCATTTTAGGATGGTGGTGGACTGGATGTGAACTAGCTTCTACAGTGCTGTAGTCAGAATTGTCTTGCTTCTTGCCATATGTAATAGCCTTGGATCTGGGAAACAGCCTTAGACCACTTACCCATGGGCCATTACATCTGCTTTGCTGGTTGCATGATGTACTTTTTCTCATGGGAGCTACACCTGAATTGACTTCCTGTGGCTCCATTTCTTTAAGGTTCAGTTTCACCTCAGACTACATTATACGCTCCAGAAAACCGAAGAACTTGTTTCACCTTCCATTTCTCTTTCTGCTCTTGTTTTACCAGCCCTTTTCACTCATATTAGCATTATTTTCCCTTCTAATTGTAGATCGAATTTTTAGATATTTTTTCACCCTTTTGGAGGTTAATCAGATTTAAATGATTCAGATGAAATAAAATTTGAGGGCTCACATTTAGTTACTGGTATTCATATGTGTTGTGAGAGAAATGTTATGATGAGAAGGCTTTTTTATTCAACTAGCTAGCAATGAGGTTTATTTACTAAGTTAGTTACAGGATTTTTTAGAAACAGTTTAAGTTGATTTGTCACAACAGAGCCAAGTAGGATGGTTAATTAACTACATCCTTCCTGACTGAAGGCAAGAATCCTTTCTTCCTTAATAGACCAAAGAATCTGTAGATGTCTCAAGGCAGCAGAAGAGATGGAAGACTGTCCTAATTCCCTCAAATACCAGTCAGGTGGCTATGGAGTTCAACTGTTCCCTCTGTGGCAGAGTTTAAAGCCAGTGAGCAGTTGCAAATTTGTTTATCTCTCAGCTTGTTCTGAAACTTTAAATGTTCCATCTTATTCCTAAACTTTTTACAGCAGATATTCAAATTAGGGAAGAACCTACCTATGGCACACAAAACTCAATTGTTTCCCAGACCTATTCACTGCTGCTTATAGTACAAACCACACTGTTGTGATAAACTCAGATAATCTCTTTCTATCCTTTACTGTTTTTTTGTACTTCATAAAAATTGCTGAGTTTTAAAGACACCGCACTGTAAAGTGCAAAGACACTGAAGAAAACGAGAGAGAAAAGAAATTAAATTAATTCCATACACACACACACACACACATATGTGTTATCTGTAGATATGTGTTAGAAAACAAGAACCCAGACCACAGCAGGAGAATGGAACTACAGCAAAAGTGACAGACACATAGAAGAAAGTGTTTGTCATAAAAAATAAATACCTCCTGGAAAATAGAAGGGAAATCAGGAAGCTTCAGAGTAAAGGAAATTGTACCAGATTTCCTGAAGCATGGCATTTACTTCTATTTCAGGAAGACATGGAGTACTTTCTGACCTTAATGTCTGCTTCCAAATTGACTGTTTAACAATGCCATCGTAAAGGGCCCTCTTCATTCACTGTTAATGACTTCCTTATCAGATTTGTGCAGTTTACAAGCCAGAGGATGACTTTTTGTAGTTACTTGCACATCCTTCCACCTGGGATCTAGGAATCTATCTGCTTTTTGTGCCTTTTACATTCCCACCAGTAATAAAGAACCTGCAATTTGACATAGCAGAATTCATTTCACTCTGGGAGCTTTTTGCAGTGCTAACTGAGGCAAAAAAAAAATACTTGTTTTTATCAGTAAGTTGATAGTACTCTGAGGCTCAGAGGGTACTGATTAGTGAGAAGCTGATGCTTTAAAACTTACTCATTTCACAGTATTTACATTACCTTTATTTTCCTTTAGTTTAGAATTTTTTGTTGACTGATGATAAGATTATTGCTTTTGGTGAAAAGAAAAAACTGTTAGAATCCAAACCAATAATCCTGCAGCCTCTGAATGTAGGAGGTTTTATAGCAGAAGTCTTTACTGTGTCAACACTGCACCAGCAGATTCTGTATTACTTAAAACCCTTGTCCTGGATGCAGGACGTATACTTGTGTTTCAATTTCTGGAAAAACAAAACAGAACCAACCAGAAACTCAAGAGGTAGTATCACTTAAAAGAAAGATTCTGTTAATATACTTGCAAATGGATTTATTTAGATACATGTGCAAGGTTTGCCTTTGGTACTAAAGTCACTTCTTTTCATTATGGGAACTGATATTTCCTTGCCTGACTATGTGTTCTAAAGATTTTAAAGCTCTGTAGTAGGTACATTGTTGGAAGTCCACATCACAGCTTGGCTCCACAGACCCAGTCTGGCCTTTTGAGATCCTTCATGGTTCTCAGGATCCAGATAGATCTTAACAAATCTGATAGAGTGGAAGGACAACCAACTTCCACTGCAGGAGTGTTAGCAGAATTACTGAAAGAAATATGATGACTGCAGCATTGTTAGCACTAATGCTATGTAAAATAATTTTCTTTTTTCCTCTAGGGATCTTCACAGGCTTTAGATGTGATCTCATATGAAATATCTCAGCAAAATCAGCAGTCCATGCATCATCTTTATGATCAACATGCTTCAGCAATGTTCCCTGCTCCTGGAGCTGCTGTAGTCTTTTAGGAATGGTAAGTTTTGCTCACTCCTTGCCATCCCACTACATGATGCCTGCAATAAAATGCTTTGACTGTTTTGATATTTTCATTACATGATATAGAATTGATATGAGGAGATATATATTTGTGTGGTTTGTATAGTTATTTTCTTCCTTATGTGTTTCAGCTAGAAAAAAAATAATTTGTATGTTACTCCAGGAACTTAATTCTCTTTTGCATAATGCGAACTTTTTGCAAAGTCTAAACATAATGAAAGACATTAATATACTTATTGGTTTTGTTCCCTGACCTTGCTTATTATGTGGCTTTTTGCTTTCTAATACACCAGGAAGGAAAGGCAATCTGGTTTTGCACTAGGTATTTTTCATATGCATATATTTATGTGTAGTCATTGTGAAATGTGTCCAGTAGTAATTTGTAAAATTCTCTGTCTACTGCTCAATGCCTACTTTGAATGTCAAAACAACCAGTAAATACTTAAAAAAAAAAAAAAAATCTGAATGAAGCTAACATTTGGTATGTGCATCTTCCAGTATTAGAGCTTTTCTCTGTCACTCCTTTGGAAAAAAAAATTAACTATGAGAGAGAACATTGTTTCAGTTTAAAGTTAGTACCTCAGAAATGTGATTTATATTTTAAAGGTATAGTGAGAATATATTTTAAAAGCCTCCTCCTGTGGTATAATTTTGACACTGGGTGGATTTCTTCCTTCAATTTCTGTTCACGCTTTCTGCCTATCATACATTTATGTTAACTGTTCTTATGTCTGGTGAAGTTTGTGTTTGCTTTTACGTGCTGGGAGGTGATGGCCTAAAACTACATCTTAGTGTAATGGGTTCTCTACATTAAAGTCAAACTCCAGAGGTAGTTTTAGTGTCTAACTATAAATACCTTATTCTTCTGAATACTTGAGGAGTACAGTTGGAAAAGATAATGTGATCCATGTATAACACTTGTCATTTTGAAGGATGTAAAAGTGCTTTATAAACTGCAGTACAAGTTTAGAGTTTACTTTGTGCTCTACTAAGTGCAGGTTTATCAGAGCAGGCATGGGCAGGGTGAAAATGACTGTTTTACAGTGCATAGCATCAGTAGACAATTGGGAACTAATTAAGGTCTTCCCTCAGTGCACATGTGGGTGCTGTCATGGCTCCAATCAATATGAACGAGTTCATCTTCAATCTTCAGTCAAGATCATCTTTTTTTTTTTTTTTTTTTTTTTCTGTCTGGTTGTGCCTTTTACTGCTCCATTTTGATTTTTCAAAAATGCTTTGAAAGAACTGAGGATTAAGAAAAAAAATGCTCATTTCTGAAATCAGGTATAAAGGACTTGCTCAGTATTTTTGGCCATTCTGAGCACTGCAGTTTTGGAATATCCTGAGTTTTATTACCACAGTTGCACACAGGAAGCCCCAAAGAAAGGTGACAGCAAAACGGTCCCTGTGATACACAGTCACTTGGATGATGAAGCTGTAGTGGCTTCAGCTTGCTTGTCTGTGCTGCTCATCCTCCTGCCATCAGTGCACAAAAGCTTACATGCTTTTGTGGCATGAGTTCTTACACATCTGCTAGAGCTGAGCTAAGCCATTCACCCAAACTGTGACCTTGAGTATACAAGGCTTTGTAACTCCTCTTAGACACTGCTGTTTACTGTTTCTGTTTATGATAACTGGGTAGAAAATTGCTCTATTGTACTGCTGAAGAGCGGATCAGTTTCAAATTACTCTGAAAGGCAGCCAACAGAACAGCCAGTACCATGGGGCTACATTTCTAAATGGCCTTCAGTCTGGCTTTCATGTTTGTGTTCCCAGGTTTGCACTCTCAATCAATTGTAGAAAAAAATAATCTCAGGCCCAATTAGCTGCAAGCCTCCATCTACCAGGTTTAGAGAAAACTGAATAGCTTTATGATTGAAAGGACAGTGGGAAAATGATAGCACTTGAACTTCCCCTAGTGCAATTGGTTTGACTGTTCTTTTGTTTTACTCGGATCGTATAGTTTTTTCTTTTTAACTTACAATACCATTGCATGATACTGGTGGCAACGCTCATCACTGCTTCTTTAAGGATGGGATGTATCAATGTATGTGTATTAATGAAGCAAACCCTGTCAGAGGTTGAGCATGTTTCTTTTTTTCTCTGAGCCTGTGGTAACATCCTGAATTGAAAACCAGATGTCAGTATCTTCAGGTAAATTGCCATTTACTAAAGTCAAGATTTCAGCTCCAGATGGTGTAAGTGAGGGGATATGCTGGGCACACCGCATAAAATTTTATATCAATTGTCATGACAACTGTTAGAATCTTGCTTCGTTCTCCAAGGTGCTTCAGGAGTAGGACTAAAGAATAACAATATTCCAATGAAAGAGATGATCCAGAGTTTAGTTTCTGTGTAAATATTCCGGAATCTTGTGATGCCCTGAGAACATCATGATTAATTTTCTTGCTGTGCATTTCAAGATCTTGGAGCCTTTTTCTCTGGAAGAGGAAAAGACTGAGCACATAAGGAATTGAGAACAGTATGATTCTCAACACAATCTGTCACCTGAAATGATTTTACCCCCTGGGATCAATGCAATCTAATTATGGTCGCCTCAAGGACCAATGTTCTTGGCAAATTTCCTTTCACAAAGGCAGCTTTCTGAACAACCTCTTTCATAGGTCTGTTTTGTCATGTTTACTGGCACAGAGTTTCTCACTTTCAACTATGAAAGCAGCTATGAAAATTCATGATTTATGATAGAATCACTTTACCAATAAAATTAGTATACTATACGAACTGAACTTCTCATAGAGCAGAAAGCCTGTGGGAAGTGTTGTATGTAGCATTGCTGCTTTGCTACTTTGACAGACCATTGCTCCTAGTGAGCAAATACTGCACATGAGGAAGCGGTATTTACTCAACATGAGGAGAAGGAAGCTAAAGTCTGAAATGTTGATGCTCCCCAGAATATCATATGAAAGTCATCCAGAAAAGCTTTCACTGCATTGTACAAGAGCTGTAAAATTTTCTTTGGAACAGTTTGTCTTCAACTTGACAGGTATTGTGAGAAGGAGGACATGTTTCTGAAGGATTGAAGGTAGAAATTGCATACTCGGCGTTGTATTTCTACCCCTCCTTTGGGGAAAGGAGGAAATGTACTTGGCATAGAACAGATATCTGGCCTCAGGGTGGATGGCTGCTTTTTAAAACTGTAATGTTTCACAATGAGTTGACCCTAGTAAAGGATGCTGCTGTACCCTATCCTTCTCGTGAAATGGAAGCAAGAGGCCGCCCTCAGGGAAGCTTACTACTGTTTTCTTGAAATACATCTGAATCTTTAATCATACGTGACACAAAATGTTCTCATTTGTAAGAAATGTTCTTTGGTTTGTTTCTTGTCTTATTCTATAAGTGATGATTCATGAGGATTTATAACAAAACACCAAGCAAATACAAGTGTCCCGTTTTTCAGAGAGCCTTTTTTTTTTTTTTTTTTTAAATTGTGGAAGTGTATCACCAATTTACTAGAAAACAAGGAAAAAGGACATAGAGAGAAAAGTTTACCATTGGCCATTACCATGACCATTTTTACTGTGAAGGTAGTAGAACACTGGAACAGGTTGCTCAGGGAGGCAGTTCGGGGCCCCATCCGTGGAGATATTCAAGGTGAAGCTCGACAAGGCTCTGAGCCACCTGATCTAGTTGAGGATGCCCTTGCTTCTTGCAAAGGGAGTTGGACTAGATGACCTTTGGACATCTCTTCCAACTCAAACCATTCTATGATTCTAAGACAGTCATGTCTTTATTACAATGATACATAAGGCTGAGAGCTCCATATAATGCATAAGTAAAGCATCTAATGAGACAAATTTTGGTCCCCTCATGGTCTGTGAGGAAGTTCTTTCAGTCTCTTACAGCCGTGATCCTAAGAAATGGAAAACTATCTTCCTCCATGGAGGTGTGATGTTTCTGCGCAACACTGTGACAGCCCTCACATTCCTGGTTCAAAGGAACCAGGGGAACACTAGGAAATAGCCTACAAACACGTGGCAAGTCTCCATATCCTGAGCAAGAGATTTTCAGCGGAGGCTGCCAGTGACCTTATATTGGTCACTTCAGTTCCCAGTGGCTCTTTTCCCAGCTGCTCTCTGACAAATGTGCTGGAGGGAGCAGCATGGGGCTGGTAGTTCTCCTAGTCTCCTTGGTAGGCTCTCAGCCATTGGGTGTGTGATGGAACTCACAATCTCTTTAGATCAGAGGAGCCTAATAAATAAAGATGAAGCTCTTCCAATGTCTAATTAGTTTACTACATAATGGGAAGCCAAAATCAAGCAGTTTTTTAGTGATGTTTAAGGTATGAAAGAGCACTTCAAAGCAGGCTAATGTAAACACTAAGTAGATAAAAAAATTAAGCTTCTTGGAAGCTTCTTGCAGTCAGTCCTGCACTGCAGTTGTAAAGGATTCCGTTGCTTAAGAGTCACACAGCATGCAGGACTGAGCCTTCTCCCAATATCTGGGACCTCTTATGGAAATACAGTTAACTCTCATTCTCAAGATAAGTTTGAAACAATTTGTAATTGCATCTGGGGATAGGCAGGTTGGACTGGAGTTCCCTGACCCAATTGTAGTTGTAATTCTGACAAAGCTTAGCTCTTAAAACTGAGTAAAAAACTGAAGAGGCTAATTCATATTATGTGGTGAACACGAAAGCTGCTTTGAAGCAGATCCACAGTGCACTAACCCAAAGTTCAATAGGCACTGGGCCAATCCCTCTGCTGTATCCCATATGAACTTAAGATTGCTTTCCTTACTAGTGGCATTCAGAATGCTTGATCTATTTTTCATCATTCAGTCTTATAGTATAATGTAAATCATTTCCTTAGTGGAGAGGCTACTTTACCTAACTTTTCCAACTTTCCATCCCTTTCTAACACCAGATACAAAGTACTTTACTTTTACCAGTGGTGGTTAAACTTTCTTTTCTAATAAATAAGTTCTGGTTTTCGTGTTTACTTACATGTCCTTACTAATTACATTTAGATGAAAAATTAGCTTGCTTGACTCAAAGCCAAATATTTTAAAGGTATGTCTTGGAGAATATTTAAGACTAAAAGGTGCAATTGATCTACCAGTAAAAGTCTCAGTTACCTCTATGGTAAGAAAACAGTTGGCATCTGCTTCAGGGACATTTCTATAAGTAGGTACATGTATACTTAATATTTTGCAGTTAATGGGAGCAGGTGTTGAATTTTCAACTTACTGGGCTCTAATGGTTCCATAAAAGCCTTTTGTTTCCTTTTGTCTTCATCATATAAGAAGTCAGACTAATCATAGAATGGCACCTCAGGTTTCCTTAGGTAGATTTTTGCCTCCACTGGTGTTAATTAGAGTTTTGCCATTGTCTTCAGTGTAACAATTATACATCTGTTGCTCAATAGCCTGATTTTAATGCCCCATATTTTCATGCAAAGCGGTATAGAGATTTTAACCTCACTAGAGTGAAAAGCTTTTGGCTGTCAATTTGTTAAAAGTCTTAAATNCTTGATGCAGCCCAGGACTCGGTTGCTGTCTGGGCTGCATGCGCACACTGCAGGCTCATGTTGAGCTTTTCATCAACCCAGACCCCCAGGTCCTTTTCCTCAGGGCTGCTCTCCAGCCATTCCTCACCCAGCCTGTATTTGTGCTTGGGATTGTGCCTACCCAGGTGCAGGACCTTACACTTGGCCTTATTGAATTTCATGAGGTTGGCCTGGGCCCACCTCTCCAGCCTGTCCAGGTCCCTCTGGATGGAATCCCTGCCCTCTAGCAAGTCGACTGTGCCACAGAGCTTGGTGTCATCTGCAAACTTGCTGAGGGTGCACTCGATTCCTCTGTCCATGTCACTGACAAAGATGTTAAACAGCACTGGTCCCAGCAGTGACCCCTGACTCGTATAATTGTTCCATGAAGTTGAAAGAAGCGAAAAACTGGAAGACTTGGAGACCATAAGGACAGGTAATGGGGAGGTATTTGCATTAGTCTCCTAGGACTGTGCTCAGTTCTGGATACTTTCTTTGATCCCACACATTGCTGCTGAAACACGAGGCTAAACGTGCCAAAGGAAAAGGCAAACGTGGTAAGAGCACATTGAGGATGTATTTGGGATGAAAACTTCTGATGCTGCAATCACGGATATGCCTGTAGCTGATCTAACTTATGGACTGTATTCAGATTGATATAGCTAGCTCATGTATCAATTAAAATGAAAATAGGGGCTTTAGGGGCCTGCCAAAAACTCTTGATACATGACCACTCATCTGTTGCTTGGGCCAATGCACTGTAATTGATACCTGAGGTAAGTGGGTTAAAGACAGAGAGCATCTGTGTGACAGATTGCATTGTTGTGTAGACATAGCTAAATCATCTCAAAAGAAGTTAACATGGATACTGGAAACAGCCCTGGAATGATATACAGAGCTCAGGGTGTGCTAACTTAAGGGACTAGGTAAAAAAATACATGTCTCTTGAAAAAGCAGAAAGCTGTTGGAAAGCAAAAGGTTTAACTAGCACGTGACTGAAATCTTACAGAAAAAGTTAAAGCAAGGGAAAAAAAAGGGAACAAAAGAAAAAGAAACAAAGCTTTGAAAAGAAGAATTTTATATACAAGAACCAAACTCTGGCAACTAAAAATCCCCAAAGTTATCTGAAAGAAGCTATAGGACTATTATTAAAATGGAGGAAAGGGAAGAGATAGCAGAAAGTGAGAAATATGGAAAGTCCATGTAAAGATAAATAACAAGGAAAATTCCAAACCTTGTGAAAAGCATTTTCCTGTGAGTGTGCTTTGCTGCAGGACCTCAGTTTTGCTACCTGTTTTCTGTTGCTGGAGGAGCCAAAGCTTAAGGGCTGGAAAACAGAAAAACATTCCATTGAAATCAAATCTAAATCCAGACATGAGCCTGGTTTTCAACTTACAGCCCAATTCTAAATCCCTTTAAAGTTTGCTTGTCACTTAATTGCACTACAAAATCTTGGCAGCTTTCTCACGTCACTATTCCAAGCTGTCAAAGTAAGTAAAAGTAGATCTAAAACCCCTCTAGCATTGGTCAACTTTTAGAAACCATTATCTAGCTGCAATTATGTACCAAGCAATAAGTTCATTGTGTCAGGTCATAAGACTCAACCTAGCAGATTAAGGTACATCAAATTTACTTGGGCTTTTCTTCATTAGCTGGCTTTTCTGGAACAATGACCTCCTACCTATATTTATCATATCCAGAACTAGAGTCTTTGATCTCAGAATTCATATAGTGCAAGTTTGAGCTGACATGCAAAGAAAAAAGATAATTCAAATAACTAAAATTCCCTCAGTTCACTATTAAGTGGCATAAAAGCACTCAGTGACATGCATAGGCAGTGGTGAATTTTTTCCTATGGACACCTGGGAGATATATATATATATATTTA
>WBNM01039219.1:38271-80779 GCA_013399055.1 Ramphastos sulfuratus | reverse complement strand
GCCCCTCACCAGCTTCTCCTACTTCATAGACATGCCTGCTCATCACAAACTCCTTTTCCCCAAAGGTTGGAGTAAATAATGAAACCAGTAGCTCTGTGGTGTATTTGTTCACTTATTTATTGATACTTACAAACCACTCTTCAGTGAATCTGCAGGGCATGCAGTTTATCAGATTGTGAACAGCAAATCAGTTAAACACTCCTGGAAATGTGCAAGCTACAGTCAGTTTCTGAGCAAAGTTCTTGCTAGGCTAATCCTCAGGAGCCAGTGCATGGAGTGCAGTCAGCCATGTGAAGAACAAGTTTGGTTTTAAACTAACAGCTGTTCTTGTCTGGGAATATAGAGCACAGGCCTGGGAGGGCTCCTTCAAATCAGTGCATTAATTCTTTAGTTAGCAACCTGGGGGGAGCAGTCAGTGCCCCAGTGTGGTGTGCTTTTGGCCAACATTCCCTTCTGATTCCTGAAGTTAACTGCACATACATAGGGCTGCTTTGGGAAGAAGTGCTCAGCTTGTGAAGTCAGGAACATGAAACAAAAGCTATAGAGAAGGTTAACTTGCAGGGCAAAATACAAGGAGTTGAGCCAGTTATAGAGTCATAGAATCATAGAATAGTAAGGTTGGAAGGGACCTCAAAGATCATCCAGTTCCAACCTCCTGCCATAGGCAGGGACACCTCTCACTAGCACAGGTCACTCAAGGCCTTCTCCAACCTGGGCCTTGAACACCTCCAGGGACGTTGTGGAGTACAGAATCACCCCATTTGATCTTTGGGTTCTCTTAGGTATATTTTTTGAGTCCCCTGAGAAGCTTAAACTCAAACCAGTACAGCCCTGGGCAGCTCATGGCTCTAAACTAGGACACAAATCCAAACATCTTGTCCACAAATGCGATGAATCCCCCAGGAGAGTGGCAGGTCACAAGCTATGTGTCCTGCAAAACTGCCATGGAGATCATGGCAGCGCTCTGCCTGCCTGGCCAGTGCTCAGCTGCAGCACAACCATGCTTACTGTCACTTGTGGTCCTTCCCCATCACACAGGCACCTTTGGCAGCACGTCACCAACTCCCTGAAAGAAGGAGACATCGATGCAGCGACCGAGCACAAGCACCGACTGGAAGAGAGGCAGCGAGCAGAGGAGAGGCAGCGAGCGGCTCTGACCACACCCTGGAAACCACAGTATTTTGCCAAAGAGGTACTTGTGTGTGATGGTTTGGGAGTTCCCTGCCCCCCCACACTTTGTAAAATCCCCCAGACTAGGCTCAGCCAGCTGGAAGTTAAGGACTGAAGCTCTTTTTACAGCTCAGCACAATGTACAAGCAGAGATATACACAACAGACAGGAATAGTTACAGACATAGACAAGTTAAAGGGAATACAGAAACACAATCCCCCTCCCAGAAATCAGAGACCCCAGGAGGAGTTCCCAACCACCCTTCCACCTTCTTCCCATCCCTCTACCTTACCCCAAGGTGCCTTACACGCAAGGTGAGTTTGGAGGATCAGCCAGGGGGGTTAGAAGAAAAAGTGGTTAGTGAGGTTACTCAGCAGAGAGGAGAAGGCCAGAAGCTGCTAGACAGCCCCAGAGTGTCTGTGCCCCCTGAGTGTCTTATCTTTGTTTTGTGTTCTTATTCTTACACATCTCAGCAAGCCTATGAGTGCAGCAGACATCACCATTGTTTTCCTTTCACAGCCTATAATATAATTTTCTCTATTAAAATACTCCAATTAGCCTCAAACCAGCACATTGTGCTGTCTTCTTTTAGAGACCCTGGAGCATGTTTTCTGTGTACAGGAGCAGGCTGGTACAAATGGGCATTTCCCCTGGGCTGGTGTTCTTACACACCACTGATGGTTTAATGTTTGCCAGTCTGGCTTTGCCAGAAGAGCAGTGGAGTTTCCCACGTCCTTATTGTAGCCTTGTTCACTTTCCTTGAGTTAGAGTCATTTCAACCTGGATTTTTTGTGCTCAGGCACTTAAAGCAATGTGTTTTTACCTGGGAATTTACACTTTAATTTGCAAATGCCACCTCCTTGCATGCCCTGAGCTTGGTCATACTAAAGCAAATGCTGTCTAAGGGTATTTGTTCAATGTAAGCAAGCACAGAATCGCAGAATGGTTTGGGTTGGAAGGGACCTCCAAAGGTCATCCAGTCCAACCCCCCCTTCAGTGAGCAGGCACATCCTCCATTGGATGCTGGAGGATCCTCCATTGGATGCTCAGAGGGCTGGAGCACCTCTGCTATGAGGACAGACTGGAAGAGTTGGGGCTGCTCAGTCTGGGGAAGAGGAGGCTCCCAGGTGACCTTATTGTGGCCTTCCAGTATCTGAAGGGGGCCACATAAAAGCTGGGGAGGGGCTTTTTAGGCTCTCAGGTAGTGACAGGACTGGGGGGAATGGAGTAAAGCTGGAGGTGGGGAGATTCAGACTGGAGGTGAGGAGGAAGTTGTTCAGCATGANTCCTTGTGGTCCCTTCCAGCCCTGACTGATTCTGTGATTCTATGAGATCAGGTTGCCCAGAGCCCTATTGAACCTGACCTTGAATAGCTCCAGGGATGGGGCCTTGACTAAGTCCCTGGGAAACCTGTTCCAGTGTTCTGCCAGCCTCATGGTGAAGAACTTCCTCCTAACATCCAACCTAAATCTACTCTTCTCTAATTTAAAACCCCTGCCCCTCATCCTGCTGTTACAGGCCATTGGAAACAGTCCCTTGCCAGTGTTCCTTTAGGCTGCTATTAGGTCTCCAGGCTGAACAAACCTGGCTCGTGCAGCCTGTCCTTGCAGGAGAGCTGTTCCATCCCCCAATCATTTTCATGGCATGGACATCTTAAACAGAGTTTGGGGTTTCACCTGCTTGAAATGAAACAGATTTTACTAACTTCACCTTTGCCCTTTCTTACAGGAAAAGGAGGGAAGGAAGTAAGACTCAAAGAATTACTGTGTGACCATGTTGTAACACTAGCCAGTATGTGCAGCTATTTAAACCAGCACTTCACTTGTTCCATCTTCCCATTGCATCTTTTACCCTTTGTAATCTTTGCCCTCTTGCCCAGATTGCCTTAATTCATTAAGCACAGAATTTTCAGGTTGTGTTGATCAGCATTCAAGTGGGTGTGCACAGATCCAGTGTGTTTAAGTCCTGTTTGTAAACTCTCCTTAATTTTCTTGCAGGGCGATGGTTGGCTATACTTGAATCCTCTCTGGAAGACCCACTGATGGGATAGAGCAAATTGCCTGACACCTTTACCCTAAAGGCATTGAAATGATACAGTGTGTAACTTCCAGGTGTCACTGAGTAGGTCTCGTTACCAGAAGATACAAACAAGAAGCTATGTGCTGTGAATGATGCATCTCTAAATAGCCATGAGCTCAAGTTTATTCAAGAGCCATGCTGTGTGTATGGATACACAAACACACACACACACCCCCCCAGATACACACATTTGTACACACAGTGTGTATGTGGCTGTGTGTGCATCATTTACACTACACATAAACAAGTACCAACACTAACGGTGGTTTGAAGACCTTGAAGTGTTAGGGCATAGAACTCTGGCTGGGGTTCCCTGAGTTGTGTGCTTGCAGGATCAGGCCCTGTGCTAGTATTTAAGGAAATACTTTTTTATTAGTACTGGTTAAAGTTTTTTCTATTTTTCACTTTTGCCAAAAAAAATAAAAAATGTTTTGCACTTAGGACATGACCTGTCACTTAATGGCAGTCAGTCTGAGCAGTCCTTGAGTAACTCACTCTGACATAAGAATGATACACTGACAGCACACTCACTCTTCAGCATGCTGATCCAAGAGCATGTTCCTGTCACTTACGAGTGTGGATACTCTGCCATCTTGTAAGAAGTAGCAATACCTTCCCAAGAACATTGTTTGCACCAACCTGTCCTGTCCTCACTTGCTTGTGTTTTCATACTCCCAGCTGCTTAACAGATCTCTGGTCAGCAGCGAGCCAGCTGCTCTGGTCATTCTGCTCTTGCTGTGTCATGGTCTGTCTGCTGTCATGCCAATGCTTTTGGGTTACATGTTCCACTAAATCCCTTCTAGCAGATGTAGCTGTGGTGCTCCAGCTCACTCTTGCCTCGGCTTTCCACCCCCAGGTAAGAGGTGCAGCAGGCCATCAGGCACCCCCTGCCGCAGCCCTGCCGATGTGCTCAGGCTGAAAGGGGCTGTGCATTGAAGCCCTGAGGTTGGGCAGGGAGTCCTGCTGTGAGGGGCCCGAGGCTTTCCCACCAGCCAAGAGGCAGGTTCTGTGCACTGCTCTGGGGGTGAGTTTGGCCAGTCAGAGGCCTTAACTCTCCATTAAGGCTCCAAGCAGATCTGCGTTTTGGTATCCTTTGCTTCTGATCCAGTTAATTGCTTCGAGATCGAATTCCTGGATGAATAGAGGTGATAGTTTAGCCTTCTAGAAAAGTAACTTTGGGAAATTATTACAATAAAACCATTAATAACCAAAAACCTTCTATTAATGAAACAAACAAAATGGGATAGAATCTGTTAAGTTAAAAAGTAAACAATCCTGTAGCTCGATTGTGCTTTACAAGGTAACCACTGTGACACGAAGGTGGATTCTAAAAGTGTGTTAAGGCTTTGCTGCTTTTTAGTTTGTCAAAAAGATCTGAGAAGTGGCACCAAAAGGCAAATGTACAATGTGCTGACTTCTGCTCAGTGCTTCTTTCTCCAGTGCCCCATAAAGAAACCACCAAGTTTCTGACACACAGTAGCATGGATTGCCTACCTTTCTGTAGTACCGATTAATTTTGTGCCTTTTGTCTGCTTCCTTAATCCAGTACCTTATGCTTTATTGCTCTCACACAAGCATATTTAGGTCACAGCACGACATAACCTGTCCTTGTGCATCCTGCATTTTGTTGTTCTGGTAAATGTTGAAGTCTCTGGAGTGACTCAGAAGGCTCAGCAGAGGTGTGTGCACAAGGAAACGTCTCACTGGTCGCTCATTTGGACATAACAAATGGCAGACCTTTACATTTGAACTTCAGCATCACTACTTCATGAAGGTGTGGCTCCTTTTTCCTCCTAAATGCTATTTTTTTTTCTCCACTTGTATATCCTTTCTTTGCACATTAAAAATCATTTAAAACCTATTGTTAGAAATTATTTCATACCTATTTAAAAAAAAAAACAAACAAAAAAACAACAAAACAACAAAGCGGACTGTGGGAGCTTGGTTTTGTAACTGACATTTCTTAAGGGGAAAACAAAATAAGTCTTGTTTTTAGGAACAGTTGATGTTTTTCTCTAACAAACCCAAAATGATGCTGACATAGTAATGGCAGAGCTGCTACCAAGCATCATCAGGGGAAGGTGTACTTTTATCATCTGTAAGGATTACCTTTGTACTGGCTCCACTCTCCTGCTAGAGGTCAGGCTGACAGTAATGAGAGGCACTCACAGAGTTTGCAGTGTCATCACAAGCAACAGCTGAAAATGCAGCATGAAGCACCTGGGACATCTTCCCAGAACTTTGACTGCCACACACCAAAGAACAAAGCCACACACTGACTAACAGCAGCCATTGAAAACCTCTCTGCCAGGCATGCCTGCCTGCACTCCTGAAAGAGTAGACCTCTTTCAGCTTTGATAGTAAGACTGTCAAGGCTACAGAGATGCTGTAGCCATTCTTTTGAGGAGGAATTTGAATACTTTTATGCTTGCAATTTATTGAAGATTATTTTTTTTTCTCCTGTTTGCATGGTTGGTTGTTTCTGCATGCCAAGAACATTCCAGTTGTGCTCTGATAAATGTTTTGTTCTGGTGCTATGAAGAATCCCAATGCCATTACCAGTTTCTTTTCCAATGTAACCTGGGAGAGGCAAACATAAAAATAGCCCTTTCTGAAAAGATCCCAGCAGCAGGAGATTTCCAGAACAAGAGTCACAGGTGTCATTTTATTTTTTCTGTGTTCAGTATATTTTACAGGCCTGACAAGCAAACATTCATGAGCCTTACTCTGTAGGTTGTTCCACATGCTGTCTTGAACTTGTAAGTAGATATTTTCCTTTCAAGTAGGTATTTTCCTTTCAAGTAGCCACTGTACACTCTAAATTGCAATGTAAAAACCTCCATGTACTTCAGATTTATTATTTTTTTCTGTGTGCACACCTGTAGAAAGCCTATGCAAGCTTTTTCTTTCTTAAAATGAGAAATGTCCAGAAGAAAGTTTATACCTTTTGTCATTTAAAAGATGCTCTGGCAGTCTCTTCTGATTAGCCTTCCTTTCATAATTTGTGAATTTAAAATGACAGTGCTGATGAATAAAAGACTTGTTTCCTTTAGTAGTGGGATGGCCTTTCTCTTTCCCCTGAAGCACTGCTTAGCTTCTAACAGTTACTTGGGTGCCCAGGAGTGGTGTGCAACACTTAGGGCACCTGTGAGCTGTTTGAGTGGTTCTGACAGAAGTGACTTGTCAGCTGAATCCTGGTTTGCTGTGGGGTTTGGGTTTTTTTTCCACCCTGTTCATACTTCTGGACACCACCTGGGTAAGTCTGCTTCAACTGGACAGCACTACACAGGGAAAACAGGGCCAGGCAGAACCTTTAGGAAAGGCTGTGGAACATAGACCTTATTTTGACATATTAAAAAAGCCAAATAGATTAATGTGTTCCCTTGTTTCTGAAAATCATATTTCATTTAATTAACAGGCCCTTGGTTAGCTCAGAGTGCAGTGTTGAACAATTGCATGGGGAGGAAACGCATCTTAGAAGCTTCATGGTTCCTGGTCAACAGTTTTCAAGTGTCTGATAATGTAGTTCTGGTTAGATTTAAACAATTTAAAACTGTCCTACCAGAACACTTTTGTTGTAATGCAGAACAGAAAACAAGACTGGCTGTAAATAGGGCAGGAAACACAGCCCAGTCCCTTTTGGTGCCTGTCACTGTGCTGTCATGGCTTGGTTTAAAGACATTGCTTCAGTTATAGCCAAATACGTATTTTCAGTTTTATTCATAGTGGGATTGATATGTACAGAGGGCTGACTCAAAGCCCTTTTTCAAGAATAAATCTATGAAGATATTTAATTACTGATTTTCTTCCCCTCTGTACTTTTAGCAGTCAAAATATTGCCAGCAGTACTGTCTGCCCTCAAAGGCAGTGATTAAGTGATGCAGAACTTGGGCAACACTGGCTTCTAGACTTGTAGTTTCAGTTCCTCAGCAGCTGGAGGCCAGACCAGGTTTAAACATTTTTTAACTTCAGCTTCTACTATTTTGTGGCAGCAATGGTTCACAATGGCTGTAGCTAAGGTAGGGTTGATAACAAACGATGATGCAAGATGCTGGTATTCTTTGCTGGAACAGTAGTTCAGGTAAGGGGTAAATAACTCTGTCCCAGGTTGGCTAAGATTGCTGTAGTTAGTTTATCTTTTGTTCAGGTAGCTTTAGAAAAGCTGTAGAAGCTGTCAGGATTCACTTATTTCTGCTTTAACTGTTAGAGAGAACTGTAAAGATCCCTAAAGGTGGGAAGGCAACTTGTTATTTTTGTTACAAGCAGGCTGACAACACAGGTTTTTAAAGCAAACCACAGACTGAGCCCTAGCATCTCTGCTGCTTTCAGAGTTCTTTTTTAGTTCTTTAGAGTGCTTTTTAGTTCTTACTAAATGTTGAGTGGTGATTTCTTACAGCAAGGGGGCAGGCTGCAGATATTCTTGGGACAAGCATGATAGAAATTGTGCATCACATAATCACCTCTTCTGCCTGGAGGTCAGCAAGAGTGACAGCTCGAGCCAGATGCCAGCAGAGTTTGCTGCAACGATGGCTGCTCTGCTCTCAAAACATTACAGCCACCTTCATTTCAACACAGTCCAACTGCTGGCTTAAAGTTAAATTGGAAGGATGTGAAGTAGCTGCTCTGACTTCATTAGAGCAGCTTCATTGTGGAATTGGAATGACCTGCTTACAATCCTAGAGAGAAATCAACATGTTCTGAGGTTAGCCACAACAAAACTGACACCACACCCTTAACACAAAACTTTAATTAACTTTATTTTCCCCTACAGTCAACAACTGCTCTGCATTGAGCTTTAAAGCAACAAAATAAAATGAAATCTCCAAACGACAGGGGCCCAGAAATCCAGATTTAATTACCTTTGTGAAAATGTTGCAGCTGTATTATTGGTCTTTATAAACCATTGGAGTCAAAAAATGAGTTCATAAATCAGAGAGGAGAAAAAAAAAAGATATTGTACATCTTGGGAATCAGCAGTTAACATTCTCACAGAACACTGTAAATTTACATTTTCTTCATGAAAGGTACATACTATTCTGCATTGTACATCAAATTACTGATGCAGGTTTTATTCCTATAAAAAGTTACAACCTGTGGGAGGAAAAAAAAACCCCAAACTGCAAAAACCCTCTCCTTTTAATTAAAGAAAAAAATTTTCAAGTCTGTATAAAGTTTTCTTACAGCTGGAAAGTGAACATGTTCAGTCTCCATTTATATTTTAGTGCATTTAATCTGACAGTTTTCACCATTCTTAAAAAAAAAAATTATATATATATATATAAAAAGATAGATAAAGCAAATAGCACTAGAGCAGGGGATTTCTTCAATTGATTTTAAGCACTCTAAATAAAAATGCAGAGAAACAAATTTCCAGAGCCTCACAAGAAAGGCAGTGAAGGGGGGCGGGGAAAGAGTTTTGCAAATCCTCTGCCTGCGATAGTCACATCAAAGGGGTTTGGATCCCTGTCAACCTTTCCCCCCTCCCCCACCAAACAGGCTATCTTTTGTTTGACCAATGTAAACAATTACCTCAAATAGTTCAATTTCTGTTCTGCAGCAGCAGTTGCTACCTGGCGCTCAGCTGTAGGTTACTGTAGCATTCATTACTGTCGTTTCAGATTTTTCAGGAGGATACAAATGTAGCCCTTGTATCTATGGTGTGCAACCTTTGCCTTGCCTACCTGGGGAAACCGTGGTGTAAGACAGTAACACTGCAACCCCATCTTAAACAAAAGCAGCTTGTCCCAGCTAAACTATAGTCCAATTCGTCTGTCCCCTCATCTCTTGTGAAAACTGCAGCTTTGCTTCTTACACTCCAGATCAAAACCAGCCTGCAGTAAGGGTAAGAGGACACAAAGGAAATATTGAAAAAAAGATTCATGGGAGTAGCTTTCAAAGTTAAGTTTAATTTCAGGGAGCTCTGCTTCCTCTTAATTGTTGAAAACAAGTCATTTTTAGGCATCACCATTCCAGTTTACACACTGCTGCTATTCAGCTGAAGAGTGTTTTCCAAAAAGATTGACAAATAAGCATGTGCCAAGGACCAAATTACAGGGTTCTTTGGTGCAGTCAGTCCAAATTCTCAACAGATTTGAAGGATTTTATGTACCAATAAAAAAAAAAAAACAAACCAAAACCAAAACCACGCTGCTAGGCTTGGATAGCAGCTCTGTCTTGCTTCACATTACAAATCTAAAACAGCTGTTCTCAATAAGCCAATATTTTTAATCAGACATTGCCTGAAAATTTTGTACAATAATCTGGACCAATGATGGTTCTGTACCCTCATGTTGCTGTGAAACATGACTAAAGGCAAAGACTGGTTATCTCAAGGACAACTGCTTCGTATTAGCAATCAGAACAGTGACATTTAAACTGTCTTCCTGTTGGGTCTCTTGCCTTTCTTTAAAATTAGTTTATTCTTAATGTAGCCACGCTTCCTTTTGGAGGTCTAAAAAGAAAAACAGAATAAAATGCATTAGTTCATGATTTAGTCTGGACCGCGGTTTAACGATGCGCATTTCAATGCCCCAGCTTTTAGCCTGATTTTAAAGAGCTTTAAATGCTAAATCCTCAACTAGGTATTATCCAGTTGTTATTTTAGAAGCTGGCACTGTCAATCTGTGCCCAACCTTTGGTTTTGCAGAGCTGTGCCACCGTTTTTAAAGCTTGTGCCGAGGCAGAATTAATACCGAATGAAAGCGCTAAAGCTCCAGTTTGCCCAAAGAGTGGAAGTGGTGCAGAGTGTTAGTTTTGTTTGGAACTATCTTTTGCACTGTTTGATTCTCTTAGAAGTCAGCAGGATGATGGATAGGTAGAAATAGTTTTGTCAAAGGCAAGAGAAAAGCAGAATAATCAATCACGTTTTAGTCTTTAGTCCTCTGCTATTGGTCTGTAGCAAGTAGTAGTTAGCACTGCCTGCTCCCGTAGCTCCAACTAACTCCAACTGTAGTTAGCACTGCCTGCTCCCATAGCTCCAACTAACTCCAACTGTAGTTAGCACTGCCTGCTCCCGTAGCTCCAACTAACTCCAACTGTAGTTAGCACTGCCTGCTCCTGTATCTCCAACTAACTCCAACTGCTGAGCACAACTGTTGCAGCACTAAACCCCAACTGTATCTCCAACTGACTCCAACTGTAGAGCACAACTGTTGGAGCACTAACTCCAACTGTATCTCCAACTAACTCCAACTGTAGTTAGCACTGCCTGCTCCCGTAGCTCCAACTAACTCCAACTGTAGAGCACTACTGTTGGAGCACTAAACTCCAACTGTATCTCCAACTAACTCCCAACTCTAGAGCACAACTGTTGGAGCACTAACTCCAACTGTATCTCCAACTAACTCCAACTGTAGTTAGTACTGCCTGCTCCTGTAGCTCCAACTAACTCCAACTGTAGAGCACAACTGTTGGAGCACTAACTCCAACTGTATCTCCAACTAACTCCAATTGTAGAAGCACTAACTCCAACTGTAGTTAGTACTGCCTGCTCCTCTATCAGCACATTTTAGATTATTATTTTAAGGTAGTAATGGGGGAAACATTAATGTTAGTCATAGGGAATATTAACCTCAAAGACAGTTATTTAGTTAGGTAGCACAGGTAGAACTGTACATTCAATATGCCTGCCACAGCAAATGCAACAGCAGGCAGCTCCCAGACCTGCTGTGCTTTGCTTACCAACAGGCTCTGTTATGTCAATTAAACATAAAACTTCTTATAACAACAATAGCAATACTGTACAAGGCAGATACAAATGAATACATAATACCCAGATACTGTACCTCTGAGCTTGAGCAATGGCATTCCTAACATGTAAGAGTCATAGCTGATGGACCCAACTGCCAGTAAGGAACCAACTGCTGAGAACTTGTGGCTGCTAAGAAGCCCTCAGAACATACTAAAGAAAGCCTAGTTTAGACATTGACCCTGTGTTCTTTGCTGCTTCTGTGGATCTTTATGGAAGGGAAAGCCTGTTTGTACTGCAAGGTTGGCAATGCATCAGAACTTGCCAGCACTTTTATCTTGTCTTTAGCCAGGGAAATAACACAGCTGCAGGTTACGTAGGGTCAGTGTGTCTGCTGTTAATAAACCTAACCTTGTGTGCCACCCAAGATCAGAAGGTGTGCTACTCCAAGTGTGCAACAGGCACAGGGAAGTTTATCATTTCCTTCCAAGATTGACAACTCCCAAATATGAACTTTTTTTCCCATCAAATCACAAAAATAAGCATCTTTGCCCTTTAACTGTCTTGTTTCCATAACACTGTGTACATTCACTGCCTATACTTTTGTATCTGATAGGATTCTGGAATTCCTTTTGCAACATACTTTTTCTATGGATTCAAATATAAAGGAGAGGGCTGCTAAGAGTCTTCCCAACTCCCATGGAAACACATCTTTCTTAACAGGCTGAAGAAGCACACCACAGCTAACACTTAAAACCATGAAGATGACTTCAAACAGTAAGCAGCCAGACACTAAAGTTCCGTCAACAAAAGTTTCATATTTAATTTATTTCATACAAAATTGCCAGTTTTAAACTTCTAGGCATCACTACTTTCAAACAAAAAAGTCAGAAAGCAACTTCCACATTATTTACTTAGTGAGCCATAGTTACTGAACATGAGTTGATGTACTTTAGAGGTTATACTTCCAGGTACATGAAGACTTAAAGAGTTGTAACAGCCAGTGACACACTCTATTTCCAGTTAGCATTCTGCCTAAAAACAAAAAGAGAATCTAGCCTTGTGTCTTCACATGCTTTTAAGTTAAGCAGACAGTAAATTAACAATTATTACCAGCAGGCAGGTCTGATATTGGACACTAACATGAAGAGTATCCATAACATTCTGGCTAGTGGAAATACATAATTCACCAGCTATGTGATTCACTGTTAAAAATAAACTTCCATCTCCTGCCCCCCTTGGCTTACTTCACTGGGAACCCACCTTCTTTGACAAATACTTCTGTTTCGGTACAATGTTGGTTACTCTAGGTTTGTGATCCAGTGTCTCTCTGTTGTCTAGTTGTTTCACCTTGTATATTCTAACCAGCCAGTGCTCTGAGGTAAAGGCTTCCTCCAGATGTTTAAATTTAATGTCTTTGTTGCCTATCTCAGCATTGCGTGTACGATCGAATCCTGGGGGCGTCCGAAAATCCAGCTGCAAAAATTAACAGTGGCAGATTAGTTCCAGGCAAAACCCAAACTGCCTGGCACTGCAGACTGGGGTACTGCAGACCACAAGGCCATGCTTGCACCTGGTCTAGTTGCCTTGGTTATTACTACACTGAAAAAAACCAAACCAACCAAACAAACCCCTTTCAGTTTCTTTTCACAATTGAGAGACAAATCCCCAAGATCTNTGTCCCTGCCTATGGCAGGGGGTTGGAACTAGATGATCTTTGAGGTCCCTTCCAACCTTACCATTCTATGATTCTATGAAATTCATTCTTAGTCCTACAGCTGCTGCAAGAGACAGCACAAATGTCTCAGCAGAAATCCCATGCATGCATTCAGAGATGATACTACTTAAGTGACAGTCTGGCATGTAGTCTATTGTGGCTTTTTAGCATAGCTATTTTAATATAGTGCAGTAATTTGCACTTCCATGATTTTCCTTACAAGCTGGAAATAGTTCATAGAATCCTAGAATGGTTAAGGTTGGAAGGGACCTCAAGGATCATCTAGTTCCAACCCCCTGCCATAGGCAGGGACACCTCCCACTAGCACAGGTCACTCAAGGCCTCGTCCAACCTGGCCTTGAACACCTCCAGGGAGGGAGCAGCCACAACCTCCCTGGGCAACCTGTGCCAGTGTTCCGGTGTCTTACCACCAAGTTCATGCTTATCAGTTCAATTTGACCCCACCATGGTAAAATAAGATCAGTTTTAGCTCAATAAAGGATTCTTATGCTAACAAAAGTTTCTTACACTAACACATCACAATAAAGGGCCCTTGGTGTGGTGGCAGAATGAGAATTGAAAGGGGGATAAAACCCAACCCAAACCACCAACCAACCACAACAAAAAAAAACCCAACACATACACCCAAACCCCCCAAACAACTCGAACCAGGCAGAGTTTGCCACACACATACACTTGATGCTCCCAAAGCAAGAAACTATTCTCTCTGAGAATCCAGACCCTCATTATACAAGTGCAGTGTTGTTTGATATGACCTGCACAGATCAGGTAGTTTCTGATGGATATGAAATAGTCAAGTAACATCTGCACTTCTGTGTTGGCTATTACAAAAACACCTAAAGCTCTCCATGATGCAGCAAAGGCACTGCTTCCTGCAATGTGAAGGACAGCAAAGCTCTCAGGATGAGTGTAAGTCAGCAGCAGAAACCCTTTTTTTCCTAGAGGTCCTGTAGAGCAGACCATGCCTAGATGTGTTTTAATTTGCAGAGCTGACTCTTGCCTCTGCTTCTGATACAATAAGCAACACTCAATCTAAAAGATGGAAAATACATGGAAACAACACTTGTTTTTTTATTTTTCACATTTCAATTAAGATTCAGTAGAAGGTGTAGCACTGACCTGCATCTCTCCAAATCTGTAATAAGACATTTTATACATGAGGCAGTTCAGCAAAGTGGGAGATCCTGCCTTGTCTACGCGGAATTCTCCCTGAGGGGTAAAGTAATCACTTTCCTTTGAAAAGAAAACAAGATGCAAAGAGTCAGTACAAACTAAAGCACTGTTCAAGGGCATTTCTCAGTCCTTTCACCAAAAACCTTCATAAAGGATGTAAACCCACTTTTGCAATTTAAAAGCTGATTTAAGCTAGTCTTAAAAAAAAAAAGGATGGTGCTCTCAAGTCTGGAACCCACACTTCAGTGGACCAATCTTCCTAAACCCACACTGTGCCGGCAGAGCCTCTGCCCCTTCTTTAACCCACACTGTGCCGGCAGAGGCCCTGCCCCTTCTTTAACCCACGCTGCGCCGGCAGAGGCCCTGCCCCTTCTTTAACCCACGCTGCGCCGGCAGAGGCCCTGCCCCTTCTTTAACCCACGCTGCGCCGGCAGGGGCTCTGCCCCTTCATAGTAAGCAGTTACAGAAAACTGATCTCAAAATGTAAAAGGCAGCCATTTATCAAAATTACTCTTTCAGAAAGGTAAATAGGATGAGGTCTGTGATGTTACCATACTTCACATGTGCACAGTGTTTAAACAAAGGAAGTCTGCCATTTTCATCTCCAGTACAAGGTCAAACTAAGCACTGGGGCCATTCCCTTAAGCCTATGCTCCATACCTTAGAGGATTCTGTTAGGCTTAAGAAAATATTGCTAGAAACTTCAACCATCCCTGAGATGTTTGAACAACTTAAACTTTGTGTAAGCCAATATTAGCACTTCAACTTGTCTCCTACTATTACACAGTTTGAACAAATCTGTAATGTCAGCTATTTAAACAATCTGGACACTCCTATTTTAGAAGTGTGATGGTGCACAATGAGGCACACAAAAGAAGTGAGAAGCTTTTGAGGTTACAGCCCTCCCAAAGCCATAAACATGGAAAGAAAGTGGGCTGCAGGCCTCTGCACACCTGCTGTGCTAGGAAGACAGCCATGACACATTTTGCAAATAACATTGCAATATGTAGTAGAGATTTACCTGCCACGATGAGCACCACCAGAAAAGACACAACAAACACTTTTGTAAAAAGAAAAAAAAGAGATGAACAAAGAGAAATGCAGTACTCAGCTGTTTCAGTTTTCCTGTGTATGTTTCCACTTACCCTGATATCTTTGGGATGTTCCCCCTCTGCTATTCTCACCATCCATAAGAACTTATTAATATCATCACCAGAGTAGCCAATCACACCACCAAAAATAATCAGAACATAATCCACATCCAGGCTTCTCATGATCTCGTATGCTGCTGACTCATTTGATGACATTGCCTTTCCCACCTGTATCACAGCAAAAAACAAACTTCAGATATCTGCACAGCTGCCTGTCAAACTGATCCACAGATCAATACCTGATGGACCAAACCCCCCCATTTTCATTCTAGATGAAGAAAACCCATTGTGGATTGTTAGAAACTCAAAAAGTCCAACCTAAAATGAAATATTTTCTCCTCTGTGTGGAGTACAGCCTGTTGAAACTTTGAGCTTAAAATGTAGCAGGAGAAGTTTTACATTTGTAGCACCCACAGATTTTTCAAGTCCTGGCAGCATTGACAGTTAGTGCTACAGAAAATACCTAATTACAAGTGATTCTCAAAGCTTCAGACACAGCCAAACTGAATAAATTATTTGGAATGTTAGGAATTTATTGGTTTGGTAGGGTTTTTTTTTCCTTCTCTTGAGCTCTGTCCTTCACTAATGAAGCAGCCATGCAGCATTGTACTCAGTAACACAGAGGAACCCTCAGCATTGAATTCAAGGTAAATTTATACAGATAAAATGTCAGAATAGAGACATCCTGGATTTAAAAGCATTCATATAGCTTTGGCCTTGAAAACTCTTTTAAACTTTGCATCCAGAAGCTCTTCCATAATGGTCACTTCCCACACTAAGTTACAGTTAGGTGAGTACCTGGCATTGAGTTCAGCAGATGGGTTTGCTAAGGCCTAGTAATGCATTGCTAACACAGTAACCACAACACTGCATCTACATTGGGAATGTTCAGTTAAAAACATGATCAGGGAATGCTAAGCATAGACTGACTGCAATCTGCCAAAAAGACCCTCAGCCTTGTGGTCATTATTATCAATGGGGAGGGTTTTTTTGGCAGATCTCCATTTCTGTGCAGGAGGAAGTCATCTGGACATGCCTGCAGCACATGCCTTAGAGCACAAATTCAGGTGTTCACCACAACACACACTCAATTCTTGGGTCTGCCTTGATGGAGTGTTCATTCCCAAATGGCAGTTTACAGTGGCAGCAGTCACACTGGAGAGAACTCTATCAAAAGCCACCAACTGCTAATTGCTGTGAGCTGTATGTCCCCTGGGCTTGTGCAGTACAGATGACTTCCACAGTGGTTATTCACAGGATGCACCTTGTCCTGTTTTGATAGAGCATCTGCACTTCTACCTCTTGTAGAAGAAGGAGGCATATAGCTATCAGAGCTGAGTGTCCATCAAAACACACACTCTTAGGTCAGCAGCAGCAATAAAAGTGCCTTAGGAGTGCTGTTGTCTGACAGTAGCACCAACAGTACAATTTATCAAGCTTTCTGATGTGAGTTCCCTGCCCAGAGCATGTACATGTGATGTGCCCTTCCCCAATGCAGAGTTTTTCAGGACTTTGTATGCTCAAAGTGGTTTTGTTGATTGTGAACACTGCTTGTCTGCAGACATGGCCCAATTGCTGCACTAGCTACTGACACAAGACAAACTCTTCTAATAGATTCCTCAAGCCCTTTCCCCATTCTGCCCAGGTAGCATGACAGGTCTTCTGGGAAGAAATGGCCACNCCCTTCAGATCCTGGAAGGCTACTCTAAGGTCTCCTGGAAGCCTTCTCTTCTCCAGGCTGCAGAGCCCCAACTCTCTCAGCTTGAAAACAAAATGTACAGATGCTTTGTTCAATTGCAAGTTGGAGGAGACAGAATTGCATCAAATCTGCAACACCCATTGCTATTCATAACTGTTCTCTGATTTCCAAAATGCCTGAAAATTTGGGGTTTCACCTGGTCAGTTTTCACATGCCACTCAAAAAATCCAACCAGCAGAGACACTGCTGAACTGAAATGATGTTTGGCTAATGCCAATAAGTACTGGTACCAGGTACACTGCCATAGCACTAATCACAAGGGGAACTGCTAAATTAGATTTTGTCTATCCTCCCACAAAGAAATGAGAAACTGAAGTGGAAGTGAAGTTTTGGAAACTCCAAGTAAACAAAACAGAAGCTAGGAACGCAGAACTGATCCCTCCTAGCCCCAAAGCTCTTTGTACTTCTTGTGGTAGGCCTAAATAGGCCCAAGGTGGGCTTGTACATGTCCTGGCTTGCCCAGGCATGCTCCCCTGCCCCGCCTCCCTCTGTGCTGGGGGTGGTGGCCACAGGAAACCAGACAAAAGCCCCAGCTTCACCTAATATGGGCAAACTGGGCAAACTGCCATCCTGATTGGCTAATCTATGTCCAAAGGCCCATCAGTCTCGGGCTGAAATGGATATAAAGGGATGAGCAGGTAGCACAAAGGTGCTCTCTGCCCTTGTATCTGTGCCTGCTTACTGCCTCATTGATCCTGAGCTGGGTGGGACCCCAGCGAGCAGGATCAGGCTCTGATGCCTCCACGCTTTCGGCCTGCACAGCCAGCGNGTTTTTTTTCCTTAATATTCTACTATCTATCAGAGATTTACAATGTCCCACTTGACTGCAGTGTAAAGATGTTCATGTTTCCACTCCATAGAAAACTGCCACCCTTACCAGTGCTATATGGCTGTTGTTCCAAGTGTTGTTATCAACCAAGGTTGTCCGGTTAGCCATTCCTGCTATCTGATAGCCATAGTCCCACCACGACATCACTCTGGCATGCTCATCTGTGTTTTGCCTCAGCCAGTAGTATGCTTCTCTGAAGTCATCTAGGATATTCCTAGTGCTGGAAAGAGAGTTCATTTTGTTCACCTCAGTACAAATACCAGCAACACATTCACTGCACCATGATAAGTATGGGGTCACAAATAAGGGGCTTCTCATGTTTCTCAGGTGGTCCCCTTGAGGGATTCAGTCCCCAGCAGTCATTAGGTTGAAACCCCTGACAGCTGAATGGCCAGAGGCTGGGCTGCTTTTAAAGATGTGGCTAAATGCATTTCCAGTTGAATATATTCATAAACAAGTTTTCCAAATTGACATAAAAGCTTTCTTTGCTTTCTTTTTTTTTTTTCAACTATCACATTTATTGGCTTTGGATAGGATTAGTTTTAAGTATTTACATTAAGTATTTCAGAAAAAAATCTTGTATCTTTTCAAAAAGTAGATTATGAGGCAGTTTTTATTCAGGTGACAGTTGTGTCTCAATATAATGAGGAGCAACTGAATGAAGAAAAAGCAAATTGCTAATGCAAAGGTTTTGCCCTTTAAATATGTTCAGGTCTGTAGACCTTACTTACCCATCATGGTTATAGGAAGCAAGAACAACGCTGGGGCTGGAGTATGCATTGCTAGTTACCCAGGTACAGTGAACAGCAAACATCATCAACAACATCAGCATCAGCATAGTAACAATGTTTTTGATATTGGGGCCCAGCCCTTCCTCTGTTTTTTCCTGTTCAGATACATGTTTTCTCACTTTGCCTGCCTAAACAAACACAAATATATCTGTTATGGCAACTTTTATCACCCTTGGTAACGGAATTTTTGCCTTTCTCTTCACCACATGTGCCTGATAAATGTGTATGGATGCCCATCTGGATATTATAAAGCTAGACCAAGCTGCAGCATAAATTAACTAAGTATGCACAAGAACAGTTTGACAATCCAGCAACTTGTAAACATAGGTGAAAGCCTCTTTCAGAAGAAAAAAAAAAAGTATTACATGAGGGTTGGTGCATGACCTCTGTGGTTTGTCTCACTATGACATCCTTTTATAAGGCAGGGTGGAAATGAGAAAGGCAGAGATATTTACTGTGAGGAACAGGGAAGAAACCCACAGCTCATGCACTGTCAGGGTCAGTATAACAAAGTCTAAGAGATAACAGGAATTAGCACCTAACAGCACTTTCTCCATGATGAAGGCAGCATGCAAGTTTATGAAGAGAATACTTTTTCATAAAATCTATTACTACTTCATTTCACTGTGTCTTAAGGGTAATACAAGAGGGAAACATTCAGTGACACTGGTCTGCTATAACTGGTTAAGGAGAACAACCAACTGTCTGCCATTGCTTCTACAGAAAGCTGGGTCAACACTGCACAGCTTCCTTTAGGTTCAAGGCCCATCACCAATCAAGCTAGAAGGAACCACTTCTGCACTGATGCCAACTGTTTCCAGGACACCAGTTATACCTTATTGGAGACATCAATACTTGTTCAAGATTTAAATTCTAGTGCTTCAGACCTCTATAAACATTTAAGATATTATTACCAAAAGACAAGAAAAAAACATAGTAAAAAAAAAAATCTGGTTTCTGACTTCTAATTTTTGCTGCATCCCCTCACCTTATCATATAGGTTGCCAGGGTTCCTTTTGTCATCCTCATCACTGCTGTCCTCTACTGGTGGATTTTCCCTCTTCATATCATCACCCAAGTAACGCTCAAAGACATTGGAGAAAGCAATTGCAGACAGCATACAGACCACTGGAGTCAAAGTGAGCATCAGCCGAACCATCACACCAGCAAAGTACACGGCGCTGATTGCATACAGAGCAACTGCAAAGGAACAAACCTACTGATGACACTTAGGGACAGCACTCACTCTGACTGCACATGTACATGCTCTCCATAAAAACACTGCTGGAAGTGGGTCGAGCATCTGTGTACATAAAGACTTGAGTATGCATCTTGCATTGCACTGCTTTTTAATTTACAGAGATACAATTCAACTGAATTACGCTCATCTCTTTTAAGCTTCAAACCCTTCCTGAAGTTCATCTTGGCAGCTGTGAACAGTAACAGAACTCCACTTTCATAGGCATTAATACTGTGCCAAAAGATGCATTATTAGTGAAATTTAACATCACATCCCCAAAGTACTACTGGAATAATAGCTGTCTTAAATTTGCTTCAAAAGCTCTATCAGCCCTAGACCAAATAAGTCACTGAAACTGAAAAAGCAAAAGGAAGTCATAGATTTTCATGTAAATATCAGATTCTAATTTGTTAGATAGATATATGGGCAAATTGGGGGCTTGTCTACATTGTAATTACAATACATTATTGCATGTCCTATTCTGAAGTAAGTTTTTCTGGACAGCATTACCTCCACTCCTGCCTCTCAAAATCCCATGATATCCAGAATAGCAAGGAATAATCAGACCACTTCTCTTAAAAGAAGAGCAAATAAACAAATAAGCCTGTGCACACTGGTTAGGAACACCTATTGTTCAAGTAATAGTGGTTCTTCTTTGTGTGCTACAGTTTAATAATACACTTTTGTGAAAGATTTGCCACAAAAATCATGGAGAGAGACTGACTTAACAGATTACATTACACAAATATTTTGTACTTCATAGTGAAGTAGCATAACTCTCCATTCTCACTCACAAGTCTCTTTGTGCTAACTTAAATGGATGATGCAGCGGTAGGAGGTCTTGACACGGACTCATTGTAAGCCACAGAGCACAGAACATCCCAGAGTCACTGCATTTAATACAGTAAATTTCCACTGCCCACATATCTCTTAGGTTATCCTAAGAGGCAACTATATTAGTCTGGAGCTTCCTGTCCTTGTTAAAAGCCCAAGACCTGAGAGATCTTCAACACCCATTATGGGCTATAGCTTCAAACTGCATATTTACAAGCCTCAGAGTCTTAAAAGTCTGCTTTCACAGCACAGCTTCATACAAATACACAATCTGTTGTCACTGACATATGGAGAGATCCTATGTCCTCACTTAGGGTTGTGTCTCACCCAGCACTTGCTCAAAAGCAAGAGAAGTCGTTCACTGAAGCAGCAGAAAGAAAAGGCATTGAGTCAGCATCTGTGATGGGATGAGTGCCAGATACCCAGGAGAGAACTGATTGCCTTACTACCTGTGTATGGTAGGGACCCTCCCTTTGCACTGAGCTGTCATCTAGGTGAACTTTACTGTGGAACTGCACCTCAGCACACTGTTTACAAGGTCAGCATGTGGAAGAGCATGCAACTTCAGCTGCACCAAAGAACCATACTGACAAACATTTCTATCTCACCTCTTAGGACGCCATTCCATCACCATTTCACCAATCTCTGCAGTTTTATAAATGGTTTTAAATACTGCTGCCTGCAGGCAACTTTTAAATGATTCATCTTTAAACACATCACTTCAAGTTTGTTTTTTTTTCCTAGAACAAGCCATTTTAGAACAAGCAACAAGCAAACAAAAACCAAAACAGAACCACGTTGAACGCGAGATTTTTTTTTTTTTTTTCCCAAAACAACTTTAAAAGTATTTTCTCTTACCAAAGACTCTTTCATCATTGATGTTTTTGATACAGAACCACAGCCCTGCTGGGAAAGTACACACGAGAATATGCAGATCAAAAAAGAAGGAAACCCATGTTGTAGGCTGATGCTCAGACACAGAGGCAATGATCGGGATGTGAATTTTCGCATACCTTTTTTAAAAAAAATTCAGTTCAAATTATTTTGAAAAGAGAAAATTTATTAATACTTTTAAACATCAGGAATTCTGAAATTCATTTGAAAAGGAAGCATTTCAATGTAAAATGGCAAGTGTCCTATTCAGCACAAATCTGATAAAAAAAACCCAAAACTTCTGTATCAAGAAAGTCCCTGGGTCTTGGTGTTTAAGAAGTGTTTGGTGTAGAGTTACTTAAAACACCAACGTAAAGGATTGTTCCTGTGATAATTAAAACAGTTTAAATTATGGACTTCTTGTTTCACTATGACTAAGTATGAAGCCAAATACCCCAAGATGGAAACACACAGCTAGGAAAGCTCCATCATTACATTTTGAAGAGGCCATCATCCAAGCCAGTAGGTCTCTACACTTTCGACACTATTTTGAAGCCCCTCCTCTACACAGAATACCTTCATTTTCTTAGTTAGTGTGTTGAATATCAGAGCAGTTACTGATGCCCTCACATTCTTTCAGATGCTGAAAAGGAACCAGGCCTTGTCTACACTTGGAAACACATGTCAGCTAAACAACATGCCAAGTGCAGACCAGGACAAAGCTGTGTTCTGTATTAAAGATAGCTATGTACATGGACCTGACCTGCGGTGCTACACAACTGAAGGGTGAGGTGCCAAACACAGGTCCTTTTCTTCACTGAGATCTGGTTGTCATTCAAAACTCCATTGTGTGTTCTAACACAAAACAATTTTCTAATGTAGACAAGCCCTCAAAAGTTTAATGCTTGTGTATCTACAGATCACTTCATTTATAGACAAAGAACAGCACCTATTTATTCTTCAAATAAACCAGGCTTCTTCACTGACATCTATTCTACTACATTCATTACAGAGTTGCTACACAATCCTGTATAAGCCTGAATAAAACCCTGAATGCCTTTTATCTTCTTTATCCCTGCTTTTAATCTTAAAAATTTACCAACTCAATTTCAACTACTTCACATTTCATTTTAAAGGCTAAGTAAAGCAGAAGACTAACTAGAACGAGCTTTTTGCCCACGAAAACACACATGAATAAGCCAGAACTGTTCAGAGTAGACATCTGTATACACAAAACAGATGTATGAACATAATAAATGAGCAGCATGCAAGATAATTATGTGCAACATCTTTGTGATTTCATGCAATGCTGTGTACTGAAAACAGTCTAAGTTTAAGGCTTTTTGTTTTAAATGTAATTTCAAACACCTCAAGTGCTGGTACAGCTTTTAGTTTGTTTTTTTTTTTTCCTTTCCTGAGAAGCACTACAATTTCATGTAGAGAAACAGATCATTACACATTCAAAGACTTCTAAAGGAATAAAAAAGGCAAATTAGTGAAATGGTTGCAAAGATCATGAAACAGTTACTACAAATGCCTCTGTCAGATAATAGATTAAAGCCCAGCATATTCTCCTCTGAAATACTAAATGGATTTGTGGATGAGGAGAGCAAGAGATAATTAGTTTCCAGTAGAATGTGCTTGACATCTAAATACTTGTATCCTTTATTCATACTTACCCAGTGTCCCACAATGAATAAAATCTGCCACTCCAAGGAGCAATATAACCTGAAACAGAGAAGAGAAAAAAAACACAAACCTTTTTGCTGCCTAGGTATTTAAATGCAGTAATTTTTCTGTTCTCTCAAATTATAGCACAAAACCCAAAGAAATTTCACTGAACTTGTAATACATGTGAACCACACCTACTTCATCAGGCAGGTTCTGAAGTCTACCAACTGTGAAGCTAGTTTGAGAAGAACACACCCTTACAGGATCACATTGTGCTTGTTGTAGAGTACCAAGACATGCACACCTCCAAAAGTCAAAGCTGTGCAATAATAAATAAAAAAATACAGAAAACCTCGAAGAATAACAGACAGTCCTGTCCTTCAGAACATAGGTTGCTAAGTATATGGAAAAGAAGACTTAACTGATAAGAAAGTATTTAATTTTCTGAAATACCTGAGCAGGACACTGGGAACCATCTATAGCCAAAGCACTAACACTCAAACCACCATTTTCCTATTGTTTCTCCACTGATGGACCTACATGTGGGCATGGAAGATAAAAGCTACTGATAATGTTTACTTTTTTTTTTCCAAAACAAAGACTTCAGATATTTTAATATTTTAAGATAAAAATAAACAGTATCATTAGCAGATGAAAAAAAAGAAAAAGTAAGTGATTAGGAAGATTCTTCTTAAATTTTCTTTCCACTTTCCTTCCAACCATTTTGGTTTCCTCTGCACATAAATAAAGACAAATGAAATAAGTCTTTGTGCATGACACCATAAGTTTTCTATCTAATACTTAAAATTACTATAATCTGAGTGAAGGTTTTAGTTTAATATCTAATTTAGACATGTAAGTACTGTGATTAATGTCCTACAACACACATTTTTCCCTTCAGTCTTGGGATGCAAAGCTTTCTCCCAAACCACTGCATGCACTAGTAGGAGGAGCTGCCAGCAGATGGGGAACTATCAGCCATGGTCTTCTCTGCAAGAACTCTAAACATGAGATTAGATGGCATTCACCTGAGGATGCTGAAAGAGCNGCTCCAGAACTGCACACAGGACTGCAGGTGGGGTCTGAGGAGAGCAGAGCAAAGGGGCACAATCCCCTCCCTTGCCCTGCTGCCCACACTACAAAGATACATTTTTTTTCTGCATCCTAGAAAGCACAGTGAATTCCAACACACAAACATAATAGATCACATGGATGCTAATCTACTGTGATATTACCAACAACTAATTTAGACCAAATCACATATTGATCACCTGGTTTATTTACCTGTGTATGTCAAATAGATGACACTCAGGAATACAATACCAGCAGCTAGTGAGACACCCAAGAAGAACAAGGTCTGAAATTCTTGTTTTGTTAATCTGTCTCTCAGATACTGCAAAAATGCATATGCCTGCAACAGGGCAAAGACACCTAAAGAAAGAGGAAATTTTTTTAAGTGATCAAAAGAGGATATGTTTTTTGTTTAAAGTGATCAAACAACTGTTAAAGCAACTGCCACAGTCTGGCTACATTTGAATTGGAAAAAGAATGTAAGGTACACCCTTACATCTAATAGACTGGTTTAAAATCACTAATAGCCTTTAGTATTTAACAGGGATGACACTTTCTTGCAATGACTCTCCAAAATGTTCTTTATTACATCAAGAGTTCCAATATTCACCACTTCTTTGCTCCCCAATTAAACTGGGTAAAGGGTTAAGGGAGAGAATCACCTGAAAACTACATTGCACTGATTATGACAGAACACCACAGGTATTTCAGTAATGATAGTGAAAAATTAAGGCACAGACCTCAGGCAACAAACAAGGCTAATATCAAAATACATGGAAATGTATTGGACAGAACAAGAGCATTTAATGAAAGGAAATAAAACAAACAAAAAACCCAACAACAACAAAAAAATCAAACAAGCATTAAGTGATGTGGATAAGTGAATTACATAAAGCTAGCACTGAAACATGAGCTCAGTAAAAAAAAAAACACACCCTGTGTTTACCCATATGGAATGTCCTCATTACACAATGCTTGAAGGCACCACTACATTGCAAAACTATTAGTAGAGATTACTGTTGTTTAAAATAAGTGCTTGTCAGAACATGTAACTGATAGAGTGTTACAGAGGCATTTTTCCCTCCACTAGCTCACACAAAACAGGATGCATCAGTCAGAAAGGAAAGCTCCCTACCTCCATTAAACTGTAACTCTCTAACAACCTGGTTTGTTAGTATGTGTTCTTGCTAGTACAAGGAAACAACAAGAATTTTGAGCTTTTCTTGTATTCACCAGCCCACCTGGAAGTCTTGTTTTGAAAACTGAATTTTCTTACCTGCAGCTGCCATGTGTTCACTTGTTCTAATTGGCTGAAATCCCACAAAAGGTATCTGCATTGATAATATTAAACCCACAATGTAGAAAGTGCTATATGCTAGGGAAAAAAGGAGAGGAAGAGAAAGGTGGGAAGGAGATGAATACA
This sequence comes from Ramphastos sulfuratus, assembly GCA_013399055.1. NCBI lineage: Eukaryota > Metazoa > Chordata > Aves > Piciformes > Ramphastidae > Ramphastos > Ramphastos sulfuratus. The sequence goes on along the minus strand of WBNM01039219.1, from coordinate 55,290 downwards.
CACATTTCAAAAAGCATTAGTTCCATAGCAAATTCCATCCTCCTCCCAACTTCAATGATGCTGAGACAGAAGCATACAATTCTAAATATTTCAGCCATTCTAATGATTTTTTTTTCTCCTTTGACCAGCATAAACCTGCCTGTTGCATACACCTTTAGATGAAGTAGCAACTCAAACAATCTACCTAAGATCTTCTAGCTTGGAAACAGTTGTCTTGTTTTTGCAGGCCACAGGGTTGGGGGACAGCTCTCAGATAAGTGACAAAAGTTTTCTATACAAGAAGAAATTAAAGAGGCTGGACCTCCAGGAAGCAAAACATTCAAGAGTTCACTATGTATTTAGAAGACACAAAGAGGTATGCTCGTTCTTTTTTAAGTACAGGAGCAGAGGCATGTCAAGATATTGAAAAAAACAATAGAATAAAAAAATTAATATTAATGTATCTGTATCACCCATGGGAACTCGTAACTCCACAGAATTTAGCATCAAAGAACATAATATATCTGAAGGGGCCTACAGGAAGGCTGGGGAGGGACTATTGACAAGGTCTTGTAATGCCAGGACAAGGGGCAATGGGTTTGAACTGGCAGAGGGGAGATTGAAAGTGGATGTTAGGAGGAAGTTGTTTGCAGTGAGGGTGGTGAGACACTGGCACAGGTTGCCCAGGGAGGTTGTGGCTGCTCCCTCCCTGGAGGTGTTCAAGGCCAGGTTGGAGGAGGCCTTGAGTGACCTGTGCTAGTGGGAGGTGTCCCTGCCTATGGCAGGGGGTTGGAACTGGATGATCCTTGAGGGCCCTTCCAACCCTACCATTCTATGATTCTATAACTAATATGAATGTTAATAAGATGAATTATGCACAAAGAGTCAGATACTTTATTTTGACAGGGTTTTGGTCCTCGGTGAGGAATAAAGGGGGTAAGAGAAAAATACCAGCTCTGAGCAGCCACTAGTCTGATTACATTTGATGTAACCAGCCAACTTAAAGACCAAATTAAGCTTTGTTCCTTCAGTGACAAACAGCAATAATGCACCTTGTAGGAAGAGTTGAAAAATCTACAAATCACAAACCACTGTCTTTGTCACAGCCTCAACCTTACAAAGATATTGCTGTCCTCATGCAGTCCTTTGCTACCCTCCCTAAGAAGAGGCTTGGGGAATGCACCATTTACCAGCCATGTGGTCTCCCTGAAGGACTGTTCCCTTCAGGATAGTGTCACAGAAGTGACTGTGATGCTGTTTCCAAACATTTGCCATAGAATGGTAAGGTTGGAAGGGACCTCAAGGATCATCTAGTTCCAATCCCCTGCCATATGTATTCTTTCAAGCATCTGGATTGCACTGCTCAGCCTAACTAATATCTATTGCCCTCTTATTCACGGAGATGCATGTTTGCTGTAGGAAGATGAACTTTTGAAGAGCTCACAGCATAAAGCATTTACGGTACCATGACGGTGGTACAACGCTGCCATCCTGTGGCAGTTCAATGATTTGCATAGAACCACAGAATGGCAGGGGCTGGAAGGGACCCCCAAAGATCATCTGGTCCAGCCCCCTGCCAGAGCAGGATCACCCAGAGCAAATCACACAGGAGCGCATCCAGACGGTTCTTGAGTATCTCCAGAGAGGGAGACTCCACAACCTCCCCGGGCAGCCTGATCCTGTGCTCTGTCACCCTCACAGTGAAAAAATTCTTCCTCAGGTTCACATGGAACCTCCTATGCCTCAAGATCATCACATTTCACATTTGTTTGGGCATTGCAAATCATTTTTAAGCCTAATTCTACCAGAGCAGGATCACCCAGAGCAGATCACACAGGAGCGCATCCAGACGGTTCTTGAGTATCTCCAGAGAGGGAGACTCCACAACCTCCCCGGGCAGCCTGATCCTGTGCTCTGTCACCCTCACAGTGAAAAAATTCTTCCTCAGGTTCACATGGAACCTCCTATGCCTCAAGATCATCACATTTCACATTTGTTTGGGCATTGCAAATCATTTTTAAGCCTAATTCTACCAGAGCAGGATCACCCAGAGCAGATCACACAGGAGCGCATCCAGACGGTTCTTGAGTATCTCCAGAGAGGGAGACTCCACAACCTCCCCGCGCAGCCTGATCCTGTGCTCTGTCTCCCTCACAGTGAAAAAATTCTTCCTCAGGTTCACATGGAACCTCCTATGCCTCAAGATCACCACATTTCACATTTGTTTGGACATTGCAAATTATTTTTAAGCCTAATTCTACCAGTGCAGGATCACCCAGAGCAGATCACACAGGAGCGCATCCAGATGGTTCTTGAATATCTCCAGAGAGGGAGACTCCACAACCTCCCTGGGCAGCCTGATCCTGTGCTCTGTCACCCTCACAGTGAAAAAATTCTTCCTCAGGTTCACATGGAACCTCCTATGCCTCAAGATCACCACATTTCACATTTGTTTGGACATTGCAAATTATTTTTAAGCCTAATCATAGAATAGTAAGGTTGGAAGTGACCTCAAGGATCATCCAGTTCCAACCCCTTGCCATAGGCAGGGACACCTCCCACTAGTACAGGTCACTCAAGGCCTCGTCAAATAATCCTGCAGCTGTGTCACTTTTTTGGTCCACTCACTCCCTGGCCCTCCATCCATTACACCAAATTCCTTCAAACAGCTACCACGTGCCTGCTTGGTATTAAAAAAGAGCCTGGCAATTTACACAGCAACATAATTTTTTTTGAGAAACTTAAGACAAAGGTCATCTGACATCACGAACTTTGTGTGTTCCTTTACGTGTCACTGTTGGGACAGTCTTTTCACAAAGCAAGAGTTTATTTTGATTCCTGTAAGCTACTCTCAGGGCTTTAACTTTGAGAAAAAAAAAATAAGAAAACCCCAAACATTCTGACATTTTACAAGCAATTTTAGTTGCTGTACACAGCACAAACACAGGTAGAAGCAGCTGAAAAACTTCCCCAGAGAGTATGATGAAATTTTCAGCACTTAATTCCATTTCAATTCACTCTGGGTCCAGACTCACTCTGGGTCCAGACTCACTCTGGGTCCAGACTCACTCTGGGTCCAGACTCACTCTGGGTCCAGACTCACTCTGGGTCCAGACTCACTCTGGGTCCAGACTCTGGATTGTTTTGTTATCAAATATTTTGAAAAGTACATAGAACTTAAAAAAAAAATAGTACAGGGAAAAAAAAAAAATCAAATTCAAGTGAAAATTACCAAGTCTCTTCAGTGTGCAAGGACAACTTAAATCTGTATCTGTGTCTTCCAAAATTGGTGTCTTCTAAAATAGAAACCCTTTTCTTTAGTTTGTTTTTAAAACATAGGACAAAGTCCAAGAGAAACTACAGGTATGAAACAGGAAATAGTACCAATGGTTCCTGTGTCTGAATACAGGAAATAGAACCAATGGTTCATCTGAATAAAGAGGTCAATTACCTATTCAAAGTGATGCTAATACACTGGAATTGTAAGTACTAAACTAGTGACATCTGAAGGACAGAGCCTGACTCTGTGTGAAAACAAACAGCAGCACAGCTCAAGCTTTCATATTTAGGTTGCCTGATCACCACTGATGTCAAGTAGGTAAACTAGGCTGGTGAGAGGCCTCGAGCACAAGCCCTATGAGGAGAGGCTGAGGGAGCTGGGATTGTTTAGCCTGCTGAAGAGGAGGCTCAGGGGAGACCTTCTTGCTGTCTACAACTACCTGAAGGGTGGTTGTGGCCAGCAGGAGGTTGCTTTCTTCTCTCAGGCAACCAGCACCAGAACAAGAGGACACAGTCTCAAGCTGTGCCAGGGGAAGTTTAGGCTGGAGGTGAGGAGAAAGTTCTTCACTGAGAGAGTCATTCCCCACTGGAATGGGCTGCCCAGGGAGGTGGTGGAGTCACCGTCCCTGGAGGTGTTCAAGGCAGGTTTGGACGTGGCACTTGGTGCCATGGTCTAGTCTTGAGGTCTGTGGTAGTGGGTTGGACTTGATGATCTTTGAGGTCTCTTCCAACCTTGCTATACTGTGTTACTGTGATACTGTAAGAAGCTATCAGACTGATAAATTAATCTGCCTGAAAAATCATAGAATATTATGAAATGGGTAGAATTTTACATTCTGGGAAATTTTACTTATTAAATTACTCTGAATTATACTGTCAAGTGTATCAGATCATGTCCCATTAACCTTTTCATTGGTGCATGAAGACCTATATGAAAAATATATAACAGGAAAATGACCACTGTCAAAGAAAACTTGGTGCTGCCAAGAGAGATACAGTATATGGAAAGTATTTATCCATTACAAAAAGTTAGAATCATAGAATGGTAAGGTTGGAAGGGACCTCAAGGATCATCTAGTTCCAACCCCCTGCCATAGGCAGAGACCCCTCCCACTAGTACAGGTCACTCAAGGCCTCCTCCAACCTGGCCTTGAACACCTCCAGGGAGGGAGCAGCCACAACCTCCCTGGGCAACCTGTGCCAGTGTCTCACCACCCTCACTGCAAACAACTTCCTCCTAACATCCACTTTCAATCTCCCCTCTGCCACTTCAAACCCATTGCCCCTTGTCCTGGCATTACATGACATTGTCAATAGTCCCTCCCCAGCCTTCCTGTAGCCCCCATCAGATATTGGAAGGCTACTCTAAGGTCTCCTCGAAGCCTTCTCTTCTCCAGGCTCATCCTAGTTTAAAATTAAATTAAGTAACTAATCTAGAGACTAAAAAAAAGCCCAGAATTCTTGGTTAATAGTAAAACGAATGCAGGTTTTACTGTTTCCTGTTAGTCAACAATAGTTTAGAAAAAGTTTTAGCTGCACATTGGTAGTTTTTTGGGAATAGTAAGACTGCTGCAGGCACGCCAGGAATTGTGTATCACAGAAACTCCAAAAATATCTTTATTCTTCCTATTTGAATGAGCTTTTGTAAACTCTTTTCCCTATCTGAATAGTTTGGAAATGAAGAACACTTGAATTTCCTCTCAGAATGCTCAAACATTCTCACACTGTTTTACAAAAACCTCCCATTCAACAAACCTAGAAATCACACACTAATGTGAGATGTACAGATTCCTAAGGCTTCCCATAAAGCTTAACTTAAGGCAACACTTGCAATGAAACAGCAGAGTAGCAATCACCTTTTCATTCTGACAATTCTGCTGAAGCACATCTCCCTCACAGATGAAGAGCAGCAACATCTCAAAAAAAAACCTCTAGCTGTTTGTAAAGCAAATGTCTGCCAACCCCTTTAATCCATATGAACCTGCAGTACTATTTCCCCCAGATCCCTTCATTCAAACAAGAGTACTTACTCTTTGTTTCTGCTTACTAAATTGCTTTGCGATTTTATAAATAGTAGATTTAATTTTCTCTTACCTAAGTCATAGCCATGTGAAAAGGAAAATCATAGAATGGTAAGGTTGGAAGGGACCTCCAAGATCATCTAGTTTCAACCCTCTGCCATAGGCTGGGACACCTCCCACTAGCACAGGTCACTCAAGGCCTCATCCAACCTGGCCTTGAACACCTCCAGGGAGGGAGCAGCCACAACCTCCCTGGGCAACCTGTGCCAGTGTCTCACCACCCTCACTGCAAACAACTTCCTCCTAACATCCACTTTCAATCTCCCCTCTGCCACTTCAAACCCATTGCCTCTTGGCCTGTCGTTGCAAGACCTTAAAAATGTTTATTAAAACAAGAAAACCAGGAAAACATGATAAATTACTTTCCCATTTAGTTACAAAGTAGTAGTTAATGAAGACTTAATACTAACGTTAAAAATTAAGGTNGGGAGCAGCCACAACCTCCCTGGGCAACCTGTGCCAGTGTCTCACCACCCTCACTGCAAACAACTTCCTCCTAACATCCACTTTCAATCTCCCCTCTGCCACTTCAAACCCATTGCCCCTTGTCCTGGCATTACATGACATTGTCAATAGTCCCTCCCCAGCCTTCCTGTAGCCCCCATCAGATATTGGAAGGCTACTCTAAGGTCTCCTCGAAGCCTTCTCTTCTCCAGGCTCATCCTAGTTTAAAATTAAATTAAGTAACTAATCTAGAGACTAAAAAAAAGCCCAGAATTCTTGGTTAATAGTAAAACGAATGCAGGTTTTACTGTTTCCTGTTAGTCAACAATAGTTTAGAAAAAGTTTTAGCTGCACATTGGTAGTTTTTTGGGAATAGTAAGACTGCTGCAGGCACGCCAGGAATTGTGTATCACAGAAACTCCAAAAATATCTTTATTCTTCCTATTTGAATGAGCTTTTGTAAACTCTTTTCCCTATCTGAATAGTTTGGAAATGAAGAACACTTGAATTTCCTCTCAGAATGCTCAAACATTCTCACACTGTTTTACAAAAACCTCCCATTCAACAAACCTAGAAATCACACACTAATGTGAGATGTACAGATTCCTAAGGCTTCCCATAAAGCTTAACTTAAGGCAACACTTGCAATGAAACAGCAGAGTAGCAATCACCTTTTCATTCTGACAATTCTGCTGAAGCACATCTCCCTCACAGATGAAGAGCAGCAACATCTCAAAAAAAAACCTCTAGCTGTTTGTAAAGCAAATGTCTGCCAACCCCTTTAATCCATATGAACCTGCAGTACTATTTCCCCCAGATCCCTTCATTCAAACAAGAGTACTTACTCTTTGTTTCTGCTTACTAAATTGCTTTGCGATTTTATAAATAGTAGATTTAATTTTCTCTTACCTAAGTCATAGCCATGTGAAAAGGAAAATCATAGAATGGTAAGGTTGGAAGGGACCTCCAAGATCATCTAGTTTCAACCCTCTGCCATAGGCTGGGACACCTCCCACTAGCACAGGTCACTCAAGGCCTCATCCAACCTGGCCTTGAACACCTCCAGGGAGGGAGCAGCCACAACCTCCCTGGGCAACCTGTGCCAGTGTCTCACCACCCTCACTGCAAACAACTTCCTCCTAACATCCACTTTCAATCTCCCCTCTGCCACTTCAAACCCATTGCCTCTTGGCCTGTCGTTGCAAGACCTTAAAAATGTTTATTAAAACAAGAAAACCAGGAAAACATGATAAATTACTTTCCCATTTAGTTACGAAGTAGTAGTTAATGAAGACTTAATACTAACGTTAAAAATTAAGGTTTTTTTTTTTGCCTTTAAAAAGAATTTCCTTTTCTGAGTTACATAAATAGATCAACAAAGAAGCATGCTAGCAAAACCACAAAACTGAACTTGCATAAAACTGAGTCATTATAATAGTGTATAATGGTTCAAATATATATGCAAATAGAGTAATTTCTCTAGCAGGCACTAACCCCACATTAAAATAATTAAAAACACAAAGACAAGACAGCAACAAAAATAACTAAAAATACAAAGATAAGACAGTAACAAAGATATATTTACAAACATGAAATGCCCTGTGATACTACACTTTAAAGCATACTACATTCCCAGACTACCTATTGTGAAGATTTCACGTTAGGGAGTCAAAAGTGTTCTAGCCAATTTGCAAATCTTTGAACACCCAAACTGCTCATTATTTATTTAATTCACACACTGACACCAGCTAACAGATTTAACTGGTTAGATCTCTTTAAAAGCAATTTACAGAGTACTTGAAGGTTAAGGACATGGATGAAAAGGTTTGTCTCCTAAGGTGGTTCATACATTCCTGAAACACAAAGGAAGGCAGACTTGTCAACCCAATAAAACTGTGAGGATTCATGAGCAGTGGACAGATTGTTATGCTACTTTTTAGTCTAGGTTATCCAAGACACATATATGGCCACTCAAAATTCCCTGTGTCTTTCCTCACACATCACAATGTATGCTGTCTCTGCTGCACAACTTTATCACTTGTTTCACACATTAGGAAAAGACTACTCTGAAACATTATTACAGACACAAAGTACATGAAAGGGATTCTACAAATAATCAAACCATCTCATTATTTCAGTGCACTAGGAAAACATTAAGTTAGCAGCTACCTGTATGTGTATCTTATTCCCCTGCTGTAGAGAATAAATGACTATAACCATTAATCAAATTACTAAAATGCAGCCTGATACAGGATGAATTAATTCCCACTTGATACAAAACACATCAGTACAATTACTTCTGTATCTCATGACTAAGCACTTCAGAATGACTGTTCCATGAACAGAACTTACCGATGTAGACCCTCCTGCTGTATCTCTGCATCAGCAACAGAACAAACACATGCAGTGGAATAAGGTTGATGATGAAAACATAACCACCCCATGCAGAGACCTATGAGAAATGGAACAGGAAATTTTATCTGAAAACATCTGCCAGCTCTTAGAATAGCCAGTTCTGGATTTATACATCCTGATTTTCAAACAAGGAAACACAAACCCCACCTAGACAAAGAGTCAGGACTGCAAGGTAATACCATCAGAATATTTTTCAATATTTATTATCAAAGAAGAAAAAAAAAAGCAAACAAACCAAGGAAACACACACATCTCAAAGATTTTTGAGGCAGGCTGGTGGATCTTACAAGCTATCCTTCCTGTATCTCAGGATGTGTTCCTCACACACTTTTCTGGTCATGGTGGCAAACAAAATTGTGATGCTGTGGACTTTTCCTCATGGTGTAGGATGAAACACAAGGTAGTGCTATGACTCCCAAGAAGGATGCAAAATTTTACTTTGATATACAAATCTAGCACCATACTCTGCACTTTTGATGGAGACAAGTTACAGCATCTCTAGCCAGAGAGAAGGAAGGTGGCAAGGTGCACCACCAGAGAACCTGAAACAGAGCAGCCAATGCAGGTTGCAGCATAAGGAAAGAAACAAAAGGAAAGGGGTGGATGCATAGGGAAGCAGGAGTGAGCATTGGGGAATGGTGTAAAACAATACTGAGGGTAGTGTTAACCTGTAGTAACAGCAGCACTCTAGAAGCACTGGCATGATGTACATGTAACCGAAACACTACAATGTTACCAACACATCACTGATTACAGGTTTAGCTAAAAGATTTAATGAGCTACCATTATAATGTCATCTAAATTTCTAACATATTTAGAAGGGCTAATTTGACTAGACAATCTGTATTTTAGCACATGTCCTCTTGTCAAATTACAGTCTAGACTTCTCCCATATGCAGCATGCCCACCCTAGGATCTTCATTTTTAGAATGCAGTAGATAATATGGTTTTCATTTTAATTGTACTTCAGGTCTTAAGAGTCCTGCAGATACTTTTAAAGCTCTAGAATAAAAAAAACACTAAAAGAATTACTGAAATTACTATGTTTTATAGAACAGATTCTACAGAACTGTCTTTTGATACTAATACTACAAATCCCAGCATTTAAAAATCTGTGGTAACTGATTCAGACACCATGAAACAAGTAGATTAGACAGCTTCTAAGCTTTCTAGGAACTCACTTCGTGTTATCATGATTCTATTGTCTAATTACTAGCATGAACTACCATGGTTTACACAGACAAATTTATTCAATGGGAAAAAATACTACAAGAAGACAGGTAATAAAATAGAAAGAACACCACATGTCTGTTTAGGGCACTGTCACATTTAGGGAAAGGGAGCAGGCAGCAGACAGTTAGTATGGACTTGATGATCTTTGAGGTCTCTTCCAACCTTGCTTATACTGTGATACTGTGATCTCTACTTATCAAAACAGCAAGTCAAATCTGAACAGTGAAGATTGCACTGAACTGAAGCTGCACTTTGGAACTTTTCAAAACAAAAGTGAGCAATCTGCAGAATGAGTGGAAACATGCCACTGCTCCAGTGCAACCCAACCTGCCACTGCTCCTACAAGGATTGTTTCAAAATGTAAAGCTTTGATTCCTTGTTAGGAAAAAAAAAAAGTCTAAGCTGAAATCAAATAAATGCTAAAAATATGTGAGGAAGCAGCCTTTCTGCTTATGGAATGCAACACAATGCTGTGAGTCAAATTACCACAGTGAGTTAAGCTGATTTAGTTATCAAGAAAGATTTCTGACAGTCCATGCAATAACCTTTCAGGGAGCTGTTTCCCTAAACTCCCCATGCAAAGTGGAGGGGGAGGAATCTGATTTAATTTTCAACTTACACTGCAAATATAATTAATCCCATCAGAAAAAACACAAATAAACACTATATAACAAATAATATAATTATGCTTTGTCCTAAAAATTGACCTAAGCAAAATGTCTAGAAAGTTATCTTAAGAAAACTGTTTTCCAAAGGAAAAAAAAAATATATATAGAAAACCACAACCAGAGACAAAGGAGGTACACTCTGTAAGCAATAAAAATCTATCATCTAGTCACTATGGCTAAGCTATGGGCAAATCTTAACCCTTTGTTAGCTGAGTGCATGGGAACAGAGGAGAAAATAAATATTCCTTTACATGTCATGATGATGGCATTGATTCCTGAAGTTCTGTCACCATACACACTCTAGATCATATCCCCTCCCACTTGCACAATCTCACACACCAAGACATTAGTCAGACTAAAATGTGAGGAACTTGTTATTGTGGGATTTTTCAGCAGCAAAATTGTAACAGTATTGTATTTGCTGACTGCAGAGTTATCAAGAACCCTTTTAGAGGAGCTTGTCAATAAAATGGCACAGTATAGAAGAGACAATGGTATATAAATATAACAATTCAAAACTTAGTTGCCTGATTTTATACTAAGTCTGCACCACACCTAAAAGACTTCTTCACTGTAATGTTATATAAACAGCAATGCCATGTATAAAGAAGTATAAAGAAGTGCCATAAAGAAATGTTTATCTAATAACTAAGCAGAAATGAGGAGAAACAACAAAATCATAGAATCATAGAATAGTAAGGTTGGAAGGGACCTCAAGGATCATCTAGTTCCAACCCCCTGCCACAGGCAGGGACACCTCCCACTAGTACAGGTCACTCAAGGCCTCCTCCAACCTGCCCTTGAACACCTCCAGAAACCTTGATTCTATGAATTGCCCTTGGCCTATGGATCCAGCTTGTCCAGGTCCCTCTGTAGAGCCTTTGTACCCTCAAACAGATTAGCACTCCCTCCCAGCTTAGTATCACCTGCAAATGTACTGAGGGTGCACTCAAACCCCTCAGCCAGGTCACTGAAAATAAACATACTCTTACCAGCAGATAGCTATCCTCTGTGGGGACAAATACAGGACTATTACTTGCCATATTAACTGCAAAATCCTCCAGAAAACCCAGTGGAAACCAGAGGAACACAGAGGAAATCTAGGCAGCATCTAGGTAAGCCCCAAATTAACCTTGCTCTTTAACTTAACACATGCAAAATAGTTCATCAATTCCTTTTTCTCACAAGCCTATTTACCTGACTGCAGAAAAGCAGTATTTGAGGCCTCAGTCTTAACCAACACCAAGCAATTGGCCTCACTGTCCCACCAGGGGCTATGTTGAGGCTACTTCATTTTTCATATAGCCACCAAGAAAAAAAAAAAAGTAGTAAAACTTTATCACTTAGGAGGTGAAAAAATACTTCTGAATGATTCACACAGGAAAATTGTTCATATCTACAGTTTCAGAAGATAGAGAAGGGGAAAAACCAATTTCCTCCATTTTGATATTACTTTTATCTCCTCAATTTTACTACTGTTTTTCCCCTCCATTACCTCTCAAAAACATCTCTGCAACAGCCTTCATTTTCATAGATCAAGAATAAAAAGGGCCTTTATGATCATTTAATATGACATTGAATTCATTCACAAAATCATAGAATGTCAGGGGCTGGAAGGGACCTGAAAAGCTCATCCAGTCCAACCTCCCTGCCAGAGCANTCCCAAACCTATCCTGATCCCTGGAGTTTCCCTTTCCCAGGTGCCAGACTCTCCCCTTGCCCTTATTGAATTTCATTCCATTTCTCCCTGCCCACCCCTCCAGCCTGTCCCAGCCTGGCTGAATGCCAGCACAGCCTTCTGCTGTGGCAGCCACTGCACCCAGTTTGGTGTCATCAGCAAACTTGCTGACAGTGCACTCTGTGCCCTCAGCCAGGTTATTGATGAATATATTGAACAGAACTGGTCCCAGTACTGACCCATGTGGGACTCCACTACTTACAGGCCTCCAACTAGACTCTGTCCCACTGACCAGTTGTGGTGTTAAGCTTTACTTTATGGGTAAATACACCCAAAAAAAAAAAAATTCTTTCAAAGTTATGCATGTGTAATTTTGTCCATAAATTTTAAATATTATCATTGCCTTAGTAATAACGACACAGACAAAGAAGTATCAAAATTACACCTTAATTTACTGGCACCAACCAAAAATCCTGCTCAAACAGAGTACCTATTCACAGGATAAATTTCTAAGTGAAGTCATTGCACCAAAGAGTTCTTTCAATTCTTTTTTTTCATTCTCTTTATTCAAATACTTTAAACTTCAAACCATTAATTATGTCTTTTTGGTTTAATATTTAAGGTTAGTAATAGCAATACAAAGCAACAATTTTATATTGTGTCTCCAAAGATTAAAATCTCCTCCTTCTGCATAGTATGGACTATGTAAGCCCTACTCAAATACTTTAGCTATTTTTTACACACACACACATAAGGCTTACCATGTAAAAGTAGGATAGACAGCAGCAGATTGTCCAAAAAACCGACCCAGTTTTCACAGATTTCACCTTTAAAAATAACAAAGTATTTAAGAATGAGGAATACCAAACAATATTCCAAAACTCAATTGCAACACAACCGTCAAGAGAACTTCTTTAGCATGTATCAAGTTATATTTGTACTCTTCTAACTGGCAGCCATAAAACCAAACCACAAACATTACTCATTCACATGCAAAACAGCTTACACATTTCCCTAGGTGAAGCAGAGGCAGGATGTAATGCAACACTGCTTTGTGATGCAAAACAGAAGAGTACTTGCAAGACCTCTGTGCTACTTTCTCTGGGACATTAGATTACTTCATAATTTTAAGTGTAAACTATCCATGACTTACTTTGGCTGGCACCTGCAATTACTAGACAGAAGAGATACCCTGTAATTCTGAACAACTCAGCTAAGATTTGCCCTTTGGATGACAGCATCAAGATACTAATAAAGGTTTAGCAGAATCTAGCTAAATCTTAGAAATTCAGCAGAATGAACTGGTCCAGAAGTATACTTTTGTCCAAAATTGATGGTAGTGATAGTGTGAAAATAGAAATGAAAACCAAATCAACATTAAATAAAGCTAGAAAGTTATCTATAAAAAAAAAAATCTGATTCACACAATTCTCCAGGAGACCATGCAAACATTATTGTGCTCTGCAGATTTATTTCTTGTAAATTCAGGTTTTTAAAACTTGCATTTAAATAACAACAGTCAGTCATGAGAAAGTTGAGCTCCCTTTCATTATCCACCTACCAGTGCTGTCTCCAGTTTGAAACATTTATCTGCTCATGAAAAGCAGAACTCTAGACAAAATTAAGGGAAAAATCTTAATGAAGATATGGAGACACAAAAAATGGGAAGTATACACATTCAAGGAATGCATCTAGGGCCAGCACCATACAGCATCTGATGAATTAACAATGAGGTCATGCTATTTGTGGCATTTCCAACATAGGACCAACAGTGCACAAAAACTCCAGCTTGCTTCAACTCCTTCAGACAGATGTAATTCTACACAGATATTAAAATGGAGTGCCAGACATGTTCTACTAGCAAGTAAGCTAATAAAAAGAAATCAGGTTTGGGGTTTTCTTGTTTTGTTTTGGTGGGCTTTGGTTGGTTGGTTGGGTTTTTTTGTTAAGTTAGTTGGTTTGTTTTGTTGGTCTTTTTTTCCTTTGAAGCATGCAAGCAACATTAGTATCTCGATCTGGACAGCTACAGGTATTTAATTTGGATGCTTAAGTCAAAGGCCAAACCCTCCACACAGTCAAAAGGCAACTCACAGTACTTGATATTTAGAGTCTACTGCTTTTCACCAGCTAAACAAGGAGGATAAAGTTTGATGTTCACATAATACTACCACCAACAAACTGAAAACAGAAACAACCCTTCTGCTTACTTTAAACATATAGATGTATCATTATTACTACACATACTTCAGTTGAACAGTACTTTCATATAGCAGAATAAAGGGCATGGTCATGGAGCAGTTCAGATCATCTGACTTCCCAGATCAAGAACCAAGGGCAAAGAGGAAAACAAGAATTCAATGGATTCTAAGAAAACTCAATCATTTGGTTAGAGGAGGAACCAAAAAAACTTTCCACAGCAAAAAGACTCAGCAATTACTTACCCATAAATAGTATGTGAACTGCAGTGCAAAAATAGCTATGCCTTCATTGTCAAATGATCCTGCTACTGATCGGGATATGTAACCTGGAACTATGGCAATAAAACAGGCAGCTAAAAGGCCTGCTCCCTGGTTCCACAGTTCTCTGGTGAGCAGGAAAGTAGAAATAGCTGTAAGGCCGCTAAAAACGGGTGCTAAGAACACACATACATCTCTTATATGGACTGTCACATTAAGCATATTTAAAATCCAATGTATAAGGCCTGCTGTCACCATCAGTCCTGGATATACCTAAAAGGAGAAGGAAAAATAAAGAAAAAAGAGCCCACTGGATTAATGCAGAAAATGGTCATGGTAGATATATTTGCATACATTTGCTATGAAACAGTCATTTCTTAAGTTGATACAAGCAGTGTGCAGGTAAAGCTAACAGAATTACTTTAATACTACTATAATCATGTTTTGACAACTCTGCTGAATACCAGAGGCTCTTCAAATTTTATCTAAATGCTAACAATTACATCTAATCCATTTTGTAAATAAATAAGCAGCATGCAGATAATATCCTATCTTGCCTGACATTTATCATCTACTGAGAAGAATTTGTCACTAAGGTATAGAAACAGAAGCTAAAGCTTGCAAAAGAATTTCAAGCCTGGTAACAGCTTTAGGAAAAAAGCCCCTAAAACAACAAGAAGAAAACAAGTATTTCCCACTTCTATCAATTTCCTCCCCCCAAAAAAGCCACACTGTGAAAGTGTTTCAGTTATTGTTACCCATAGTAGAAAGAACATTTGCATCAGCAAGGTTTGTTTTGTCTTCTTGTTGTTTGAGTTTTTTTTAAGCTGAAAAGCTGGAGTCAGTTGAGCATCACACAGTTCAAAGACATGCACAGACATCTTCAGATAGGAAGGATTAAAATTAACTCCCATAGAACTGAATTAGGATAGAGAACTGAATTAAGGAAGGTAAAATTGACTTACATAAATCTATCAAATCCGTCATAGAATATTGGAGAACTTTAAAATATTCTTAATAGGAATTATATCCACCCACATTTATCAACATTATAAAAAGCAGTATGTACTAGAAAAGTTACTATGTACTTTGTCTGCTCTAGTTTCCTTCAAAAGCTAAGAAGGGTGTTCTAAAAAACATTAATAGGCAGCAGAACGTTCCCCTGAATGTATATCCTTGAGAGCTCATTTACAAGATAAACTATTAAAACATAATATGGCATCTGATCTGCAAAACAATGCATGCAATCAATATTTTAATTTTATTTCCTTAAGCTTTCAACTTGAGATAAAATAGGTATAGAAAAAACACAAACACATGCTACATAGACAAGCCTCAAGTATCTCTAAGAGATACTAACAAATGGCAACCTGATTGTTAGGAAAAGAAACTTCTAAGTGCATTTAAATGTTATGGACTGTAATAAAAAAGTCTTAATGCACTTTCACACACTAAGTAACACCTGGTTGTATTACTTAGTGTTACTACAGCTATTCTAGCAATGAACAATATTTGTATTCTAATTTGATATTATCATTTGGATTCGTATTTTAGTTTAATACTATTGTTTGGTATACCTTTCCTGTCTGGTATCTTGCATTGATACCAATTTCATCTACCCATGATACTTCATACAGGTGCCACTCTGATTTAATTTCTGAAGGTCTTTTCCAAGTGAAATCCTAGTGTTTTCCATACACACACATGAAGTCCATTCAATATATACCATTGCATTAAAACTTGTGCCTTAAAAGACTTAGATAACTGTTGGGCGTTTGTTTGGTTTGGTTTGTGGAGTTTGTGGGTTTTGTTTGTCCTGATTTTTAAAAAACCAAACACATCTTGCTTTTTTCCTGTTATTTACAACTATTACAGGTGTCATAACATCTTATGACTATTGGAAGTCCATATGTAAAGAAATAAAACTGAGTTTTGTACTTCTTGTTTATAGTATGCTAACAGGTAATGACCAAATCATGTTGACTTACTGTCTTAGCTCCTGCAACTAAAAACATCTTGCTATTCCCTCTGCAGTAATTTGACAATTAAAAGAGTATTTTAAGATTCTCCTTTTATCAATGTCAAATTTCTATTGAAAGTTCAAAAAGCTTACTGCAAAGTTATCTTTAAATTATTATTACAATACTTACTGTTCCACCTACTATTCTTCCCAGTGGATACCATGCTCTCTCATCAAACCAATTTAAAAATTCATAAAACCCATGTGATGCAAGATGGTGTGTTGATCTATAGTTAAACCTAGAAAGAAATAGAGGAAAAGAAGGAGAGGGGGCAAAAATAAGTCAAGAACCAAAGTTTGAGGCATATTTAAGTTATCTGCTTTCTAAGACCCAAAAAGTAACTTAACTTTAGCATCTCATTTAGTAGAATCTTAAAAGCAGACTACTAAGCTCTTAGTTACAAACCACTGTTTTCTTCACTTTTATAGCCAGTGCATAAACACAGATGAAATATTGCAGTTTTGGGGAAATCTTTGCTAAACATTACAAAGTTTTTTATCACTCTGACAAACACTCATTTAATGTTCTGCATTCCTTTTTAAACATGGTTTTCAAATATAATCTATGAACCAATTATTTACCACATTCAAAATACAACTTAAGAAGAATTAAGATTATGAATGAATCAATGCAAGACTCCTTCTCTGAGACAAGACTGCTACCCAGTACATAGAATAGTAAGGTTGGAAGGGACCTCAAGGATCATCTAGTTCCAACCCCCTGCCATAGGCAGGTGTGACAGTTTGGGAGTTCCCTGCCCCCCCC
>WBNM01039219.1:16992-38109 GCA_013399055.1 Ramphastos sulfuratus | reverse complement strand
GGACAAATTAGCCTCAAACCAGCACAGTAGGGCCTCCTCCAACCTGGCCTTGAACACCTCCAGGGAGGGAGCAGCCACAACCTCCCTGGGCAACCTGTGCCAGTGTCTCACCACCCTCACTGCAAACAACTTCCTCCTAACATCCACTTTCAATCTCCCCTCTACCACTTCAAACCCATTGCCCTTTGTCCTGTCATTACAAGACCTTGTAAATAGTCCCTCCTCAGCCATCCTGTAGGCACCCTTCAGATACTGGAAGGCTACTACATCTGCTACTGCTTTACTTCATGTAACATTGAGAAGTGAAATAATGTAATACCAAAGGGCATCAGTCTACTTCCTCACACTATCAAAAATCTCCCTTCTTTCAATCAGGAAGTGTCTACCCAATGTAAAACCTATGTAGATAAAGCTTCATCTGCCAAGTTTGTACATTCTCTGCTGCAGAAAGTTCTCTGTTGAGCACAGTCCTGCCATGCACACCTTCATGTCAGTCTACCACATACACCATTTAAAAACCATGGATGGATTGCCATCAAGGCATGAATCTTCTACTTTTCTGGTACATAATTCTTCCAACTTCTCGAACTTCAGATAGTGAAATTTTTCCAATGATTGCAAAGCCCATTAATTCTCAAATTAGGTACCAGACTTCTTTGAGAAGAACTGCAGTACACAGTACCCCAAAGTGCAACTCTTTTATGATTGTTTAAAAGCCAAACTAACGAGGTTACAGGCATTGATGCTGTAATGTTTTGTGAAGAAAGTTTAGGTTCAGAAAAGCCTGGGTGAACACCACTGAAACAAGCAGCATTGACAAACTCAACCTTCCAGATACTTCAACTGGAATCTAGATAATGTGAAATTCATTAGCCCAAGATTATATTCATTAAGTAGAAGTTCAGATGACTAAATGGAATACTGTAACAGACAACAATTTAGATGAGCAAACCACCATGAAAGACTTTCAAAAACATTATTCAGGACCAGAAAAGGTTTTGTTGGTTGGTTTTGTTTGTGTGGTGTTTTTTTTGTTTGCTTGGGTTTTTTTTTGTTTTGCTTTGTTTTGCCATTGTTTTGTGTTGGATTGTTTTTTTAATAGGAATATCCATTTATATCAGTCAGAAAGACTTCAAAAACCATTACTCAGGACCAGAAAAGCTTCTGTCTGTTTGGTTTTGGCTGTGTGGTGTTTTTTGTTTGCTTGGGTTTTTTTGTTTTGCTTTGCTGCTGTTTTGTGTTGGGTTGGTTGTTTGGGTTTTTTTTTTTTTTTTGCTTTGTTTTGCCATTGTTTTGTGTTGGATTGTTTTTTTAATAGGAATATCCATTTACATCAGTCAGAAAGACTTCCAAAAACATTACTCAGGACCAGAAAAGCTTCTGTCTGGTTTTGGCTGTGTGGTGTTTTTTGTTTGGTTGGGGTTTTTTGTTTGTTTTGCTTTGTTTTGCTGTTGTTTTGTGGTTTTTTGTTTTTAAATGGGAATATCTATTTATATCAGTAGCATGCAGCATTTCTAACACAAATTTTAAATCTGTATCAAACTCTCTCAAACATTTAGAATTCCCAGAATACCACAGGTTTATTTTGAACTAATTCATTTCAACAGAATAAAGTTAATGTCATTCAAGACTGTTAAGACCCATAAAATTCCAACTTGTTTAATCAGTACCAAGCACAAGTCTAATACCAAGCACAACCACACTGAGGTCATGAGTAGATTTCATCTACACAGTGAAAGAACAAAAAGAATTGAAATTCAAGTCCGGATGTCAGCAAACTTGCATGTTTCCACTGACTAAACTACCACAGTATCAGTCAAATGACCTTACAAATTAAATAAATAAAAATGTAGAGTTCAGTATTTTCAGGTACACTCTCTTACATGTTAAATAAGCATACAGGACAGAGCAACTTTCAAAAGTAATTAGTTGTGTTTATATAAGAAAATTCACACAAACATCAGTCCTTCTGACCTAGAAATCTTTGTATCAAACAGCAATGTGACATTTGTTTCTAATAAGCCTGCAACTATTCCCATTTGACTAGAGTTCTCAATATTAATTAATTCTCCAGTTCTGAACTGTCAACTATAATGTGATTTATGAAACACTGTACCTGTAAAATTAGCTTCTTATCTTAGCTCAGCAAGGTCTATTGCTAGATTGTTTAGTGCCAAGTGCCTCCAGTATGGTAGGAAACAAAGGAGGAGTTGTGTGTGGCACAAGACATGTACAACCCAGCCAACTACAGACTGGACTTAAGATGTGCTAATACCCCAGCCAATGTGGCTATCCTAGAACTTTAAAAAGGAAACAAATTACATTTACTCACATGTATTACTTTCAAATTTTTAAATCTTGACTCAAACTCACAGAGGCTACAAAAGTATGACTAATATTTACTTCAGAGCATTAAAAGATTAGTTAAACAAATGAAATAGGTAAGAAGAATACATATTGATGTTCTCCTCGTGTTTTGAACTAGCAAAGCACTGTAACTGACTCCAGAAGAATGCAAACAATTGTCTTGTGCTTTGGCAGCATGCCATTAAGTCTTTAAGAGTGAATTACCACCCAAACTTGAAATGCAACATAATAGCATTCTACTACTTAAGAGGTAAGAACTTAATCTTCCCTTCTAATACACTTTTGGATAGATTCAGGTACACCTAAATCTTTTTCCAGGAAACTTTTGCCAACAATGAAAGCATGTAGAAACAGCTGAGCATGTCTTTGCAGCAGACATTGTTAGCAATATTACAGGTTATGTTAATTTCTCATTGTGAGTAGACCTATACATGAGAACAAAAAATAACCTTCTGACCACAGAAACCTTAGAAGCTTAGTACTTAGAAGCTGAACTACAGCACCTCATTTTGAGTTTAAAAATAAGTGCTCACTTCACCTCCAGTAGGTAATTTGCAAACAAAAAGAAGTTAAAATGTAAATAAAAAACATAGAATGGCACTGGGTTGGAAGGGACCTTAAGAGGTCATTTAGTCCAACTCCCCCGCTTTAAGCAGGGGCATCTCCACCTGGATCAGGTTGTTTGAAGGCTCATCAACCTTGAATGTTGATAGGTCTTCTACCACCTTCCTGGGCAACCTGTTCCAGTGTTACACCACCTTGCTCATCTTAGGTGTATGTAAGCAGAAGCTTGATGACTTATGCTGCATAAAAGCAGCTTCAGGCACTGACAAAGTGGCAGCAATGGGCAGTGTGACAGACAACAGTATGGTCCAGCAGCTACCAGTATTATGCCCCCATACTCCCTGCTCACCTTGTAGCACAGTACTTCTTTGGGGACAAGGCTGAACCTTGCAAAACTGTTTCCCTTTGGGCAGAAGAGAGAGTCACAGTCCCTTCAAATGGAGTTCACAGTGAAGTTCCAGCTTGTCCAGTAGAGCAGCACAGAAAACAGCCATCTGCCAGCCCAAGCACATCACCATTGCTGCTATCAAAATGTTCCCAGGCACAGAAGAGTAAGCTGGTAAGCACAGCAAGCAGTGAAAGCAAAAAGCAGCCCCTAATGAGCTCTTAACTCCAATACTCAGTAAGGTAAGCAAGTCCCATGGCAAGCACAGAAGTCTGCCCATTAACAGCAGTAACAGCTAAAAATTTGATCCAGCTTTACAATCAAATATGTCATTATCTCAAACACTTCATGTTCTGCACTGGGCACCCTCAGTGGGACAGGGGCAAGAATCAGAAGGGTGAAAATGAGGAAAGTTGTCTGTTGAGATAGAGAGAGTTGAATAGGTAAGGCAAAAGCTGCATGTATAAGCAAAGCAAACAAAGGAATTAATTTGCTCTTTCCTATCAGCAGGCAGGTGTTCAGCCATCTCCAGTAAAGCAGAGCTCCATCAAACACTGCCCTCCTTTTCCTTCTTCTCTCAGCTTCATACGCTGAGCATGATGTCAAACGGTATTGTCATGGTAAGGCATAAATCCTGCCAGGCCAGTTTAACCCTTGCTCTCCTTCTCCTGTTGTGGGTCCAGAGTTGAGTGGAGGGTTTAGCCCCAGCAAAGACTTGAGAGCTGGGAGCTCAGCACCACCAAGTCAGGTGTCTTGGGCTGCCCCTCAGCCTGTGACCATGCAGGCAGGAAGCTCTGAATTCAATGGCCAGAACAATGATGCTAGTGCCTATTGGCCAGTGTCATTTGCACAACAATCTATTTAATGGGAGGTGATTTAGAAACCCTGCTCTTTCCTGCTGACTCTCATAGAATGGTAAGGTTGGAAGGGACCTCAAAGATCATCTAGTTCCAACCCCCTGCCATAGGCAGGGACACCTCCCACTAGCACAGGTCACTCAAGGCCTCCTCCAACCTGGCCTTCAACACCTCCAGGGAGGGAGCAGCCACAACCTCCCTGGGCAACCTGTGCCAGTGTCTCACCACCCTCACTGCAAACAACTTCCTCCTAACATCCACTTTCAATCTCCCCTCTGCCACTTCAAACCCATTGCCCCTTGTCCTGGCATTGCAAGACCTTGTCAATAGTCCCTCCCCAGCCTTCCTGTAGCCCCCTTCAGATCCTGGAAGGCTACTCTAAGGTCTCCTGGAAGCCTTCTCTTCTCCAGGCTGCAGAGCCCCAACTCTCTCAGCCTGTCCTCACAGCAGAGCTGCTGCAGCCCTCTCAGCATCTTTGTGGCCTCCTCTGGACCCACTCCAACACTTCCATGTCCTTCCTGTGCTGGGGGCTCCAGAACTGTACACACTCCACGGGGAGCAGCATCCCATTTGCAGCTGGTTTAACTGGGGATCGTGGCAGCCATGTGCTTGCAGCTTGCACCAGCAGCTTAGCAGCAGCAACCCAGTTCTTCCCTCCACCTGGAATATTGTGTATTTGCCCCCGGGATCATAATTCTGAGTTTTAGAAGAGTCTTTGTATAGGAAACTTACTCAGGGACCAAAGCATCATGAGTATATCTGCTGGAGTCACTGCTAAGACTCCATAAGTGTAGCTAACAATTCTTCCTGTTTTCACGTTCCTGTTTTCCAAGTTCTGATTGTTTAAAATGTTTCATCCTTTATTTATAAATACTCTTTGTGCAACTACTTCCTGTCAACCAAAAATCCAAGAATCTCTGGGAATTTTCCCAAATTTTTGAATGTTATTAATAAAAATATCACACAAATTATTACTCATAATTCACAACGGATTATTAATTTCTACAACAGGTATGGAACACCCCTTTGGTCAGCTGGGGTTAGCCATCCCTCCTGCGTTTCCTCCTAACTTCTTGTGCACCCTCAGGCTACTCCCTGGTGAGGTAGTGTACAAAGCAGAAAGGGCCTCGATTCTGTGTAAGCACTGCTCAGCAATAACAAAAATCCCTGCATCATCAACACTTGTTTCAGCAAAAATGCAAAACACAGCCCCATAGTGAAGACAGTTACAGGAGCCAAACCCAGCACAGCTGTAATGGAGAGAGCTGCTAAGGAACAGTGAACATCATGAACCAACAGTAACACAACCTTCTTACTGTCTTGGTACTTTTGAAACTGTATTTCAAACAGCACTGTGTTACTGAATTTCTACACAGGTACTGTCACGGTATCTACAAATACTGATAGGTCTCATAGGGGTGTGAAACATCAGAAAATATGCCAAGTCTGTGTGTGCCTGTGCCCTGGAGATAGAGGGGCTGCAGCAGAGGGATGAATCAGAATGGAGACAAGAACAATCACTGCTGGGAAGGGCTCACATTGCAGGCTTCAGTGGCACCACCTTCCTCAGTTCCTCCATCTCCACCGGCAGTGGGTTTTAATCCAAACCCTTGTTCTGATTGACTACACATTAGCCAAGGAGACACAGAGATTTGAGTATGTTGCTGGTTTCAATGACTAAATAGGATGCAGTATTATGTCACAGGACCAGACTGAAGAAAAGGATTGTTTTTCACCCACCCTTAACCCTCACATCCATCTGGTATTGATGTATGTGCCCTGCTCACCCATCTCTCAAGATTCCCATCTTCCTCAACCCCTTGAAGCATGTTGAGATAGAGATGAGAATAATAAAAAATAAAATTACGTGAAGCACGTGCCTAACTAAGAACTTAAGTTGAAAGACTGAGATGAATATTCAAAGTTCTCAGCCCATGTTAGCCACATTCTAACATTCAGCAATGATCAGAACAAGAGGACAGTCTCAGTCTCAAGCTGCACCAGGGCAGGTTTAGGCTGGACGTTCGACAGAAGTTCTTCATGGAAAGAATGACTGGCATTGGAATGGGCTGCCCAGGGAGGTGGTGGAGTCACCATCCCTGGAGGTGTTTAAGAGGAGGCTAGATGAGGCACTTAGTGCCATGGGTTAGTTAATAGGTTGGACTCAATGATCCTAGAGATCTTTTCCAACCCGGTTAATTCTGTGATTCTGTGATCTTAAGGTCCTGACTAACACCAGCAAGTGCTGACTTTTCTTATTTTAGCTGACATTTTAGGAGGAAATGTGATGCTCTGCTGTTCTACTTTGCTTTCTCTGTCAGCTCTGTAGTTGAACTGTCTCCTCTTCCAAGCGAGCTTTAAATGAATGATCAAACAATCCCAAGTCTTTGTACACTTCAGAATTTGAAGTCCCAACCACTGAATGGGTCGGAGTGGCTGGAGAGCAGCCAAACAGAAAGGGATCTGGGGGTGCTGATTGACACCCGCCTAAACATGAGCCAGCAGTGTGCCCAGGTGGCCAAGAAGGCCAATGGCATCCTGGCCTGCATNTTTTAGAGTAATGCTTTAATGATCACAAAAGTGCTCTACACGTGATATCATTAATTTTGTGGCACTGAGATACCTGTATTACAGCTGATTCAGTAGACAACTGAAGATGAGTTAATAAAGACATGATTCTCATTTTCAAAGTATATTGCCATTTCGGCATAGAACAAAATACAAGCAGCAACAGCAAAATAACTGAGGAGAGGTGTAATTCTTTTATAGTGGAAACATTAATTTGGGAAGCTTAACTAGGCAACTTGCAAAATAAAATCTGTTTTATGTTATGCACTCTTAATATATAATCTTAACTATACGTTAATACTTAGGTTTGATTTTTATTGCACTCTATGAATTGCTTTTTTGATGACACAAGGTAATGCTGCAAGATGATTAGTTAATGCTAGTCACAGCAATCACTCACTCTATCCAGGAACTATAGAATTCTCCAGCACTTCATAGCAACAATTACTGCTATATTTATAAGGAGACATCTTTCGCTTTGACATTCCTCAGTTTAGGATTTCCTTGACAAAAGTACTATTTAAGATGAACATTCAAATAAAATTTAGCCTACTGAAAAAGAAAGAACATAAAGGAAAAGAGCACACACAGTAATGCAGTTACTCCATCCAAACCTTAACAACATTCAAGGCAAATGACACTGACGGAATTCATTTGGTCCTCCCATTACCAGTGAGTGCAAGATCAGGCTGTTGCTTCCTGTCTAAAACCCTATCAATTTTCATACTACTATTGCCCCATCACATAGGGTTTTTTTATCTGGCATTTTATAGTCATCTGAGAATATGTAATCTCCTTACTAGCAGAAGTCTGTTGAAAATTTTCTAGGCCTGCAATTATAAAAGTCTTCTGTGCTCTAGAAGTCTTCAGCTGCAGATGCATTAAAATTTTCACATCTGCATCCTCAGAAAAATGGTATGATACAAACTGTATTACAAGCTACACGCACAATTCCAGCAGTTAGTTTCTAATGCAAATGTAGATTACAGAATCAATTCTGCCATACAGCATCTAATTAGAGATGACAAGTCTAGATTATTTGAAAAGATAGCTGCAGATTGACTCCATATCCGACATATTCTTTGCATCTAAAAGAAAAATTCATTTGGTGCAAAAATCTAATGAGAAAGTCCAGTAACACCCACTAAAATGAAGCAGCTTACACAGAGTGTTCCATATTACATTTTAAAACACCTGCTTGCTTTCATATTACACTACAAGCACAACATCCTGGAAATCTTAATTCCAAAGTCTGTATCTATAAACAAGCAATTACCACAATGTGCTTTGCATATAGCTTTTAAAATGGAAGTACAATAACCCAATCAATCACATAGTTAATTCAATGCACTATGGCAGTATTTCTCATCATGAAAATGCTCACTTCTATTGGGTTTTGAAACACTGGGAAGTGTGCATGCACATGTAAGCCAGTTTCAACTCATCAGGATCAGAATTTTACCTACAAAAATCGTGGTGCAAAGAGCCCTTCCAACTATCTACAACCCAAGATTAAAGTTGTTGCAACCTCAGGGTAAGAATGGAGCAAGTAGACACTGAGCTCTACACATGTAAGAGCCGGAAAGATGGAGGCTGATCCTGAGACAAAACTGACTAACTCTGCAAAACTGAGGAGCAAGGCAATTCTATTTTGGAAAAAAATCTCATGTCCCTTTCTTTTTAACTTAAGCTAGCAGCAGAAGAAAATGGTTTAACTAGGTCTTAAATCTAATAAAAAAAAAAAAAAGACACACTGCATATATTGTCCCCAGTTAAAACGTTTATATATCATCAAGTACCTATGCATCCAATTTTTTTCCCCCTGAAATTTCTCTAGATGCACACCTACCACAGTTCCATGTGGAAGAAGTTACCAACTTCACACTAAACTGGAGTTTATGCATCTCATTGGATAATGAACACCCAAGAGTAACAAACACACTAACTCTATAAAGTCTTTCACAACAGACGCAGCACAAGTTTGCACAGTTCCACTTGACTGAGAGACAATTAGGTCATGCCCACCAGAAAGAAAAAAAAAAAAACCACAAACAGGTTTGGCTGATGTAGAATTTAATATTGTCCTAATTCTGCCATTTTGATGGTTTAGCCTTTTTGATTTTATTTCAAAGTATAGGCATATGTAATTGCACTTTGTATGCAGAGATAAGCTTTAACTTACATCAAGTACTTGGTGAAAGCTTCCAAGAGTGTTCTACATTTAGAAATGTCCAACTGATCTTTAGAGGTGTTGTGGCAAGTAGGATCTATTTGAAAAGAGAAACACACATCTTGCAAGTGAACTGTCAAACCAGAAGTCTAACGTCTGTAAGTATCATTCTGAGTTTACTCAGGTTTGAAATTGGTCACAATCCTGCTTTGTATTTCAGTTTTCACAATTCTGAACAAACATATTCACTCAAAAAGGTTATATGAAGGACAGTTAGTATGGTGAATTAATAAAATGGTGGGAAGTTCTGCAGTGATGTGGCCACTTAACTTCGAAAGAGATGAAAATTTCAACTCAATAGGAGGAAGATGTTTCTGTTCCTGGAATCCAGCTGAGCAATGAAACTCACTCTGTTCATAATACCATTAGAATAATCCCTGATGGAGAACAACAGTGGAAATCCTAAGCAGATGGATGCCACAATCAGAACCTATTTTTCAGGTTCAACATTCAATCACGCTCAGCGAAAATCCAGAAGAATACCAGAATGATTATGGAATAACCATTAAGAATAACCATCAAAACTACCAGGATGTCCACAATGTGTTTAAGAAAGATTACAGCACTCCTACTGCCACTACTTGGCATGGTATTTTCGCTGCCTGCAAAAAGATGTCACGCTTAGCAAGTGCTAAAATCATAAACTGCATGCTGCCAGTAGCTTAATGATATGAAATGCTTCAGGGAATGTACAGCCACTCAACTTCTTCAGAGAGCCCAGGGCGTCTTCAAGATGTTTGCTAAAGAGCTGCAAGCTTTTTAAATTGCTCCATGACCAGAGCTTATACTTTCCACACAATATACCACATCCAAAGCCACAATAGGTTTCTTATTATCATTGCAGTGGGTGTGTATCTGCTTACAGTTTCAGACACTTCCTCCAACACTTCTTAGGTTTTTTTTATTACCTTTTTTCTGTCCTGCTTTTGAGCACTGTGTGTCCAGGCAAATTATTAAGAAAACTGCTAGCTAAATCAAAGTTAAAAAACATACTTTGCCATTCATAACCTTTAACACCATTTTAGACCCAAGAAGAAAGTGATGATGACAATTTTTTCTTGAAATAGTCAAAATTCCAAAGAGGTTTCAATGACAATATAAAACAGCAAAATTTGAAATTGCTTCATGGGAAAAACAGAATGTTCATTTTCTTCTAGAGGACAGTTTCAAACTGCACCAGGGCAGGTTAAGGCTGGATGTTAGGAAAGAGTTCTTCACAGAAAGACTGCCCATTGGAATGGGCTGCCTGGGGAGGTAGTGGTGTCACTGTCCTTGAAGGTGTTTAAGAAGAGGCTGGATGAGGCACTTAGCACCATGGCTTAGTTAATTAGAAGGGTTAGGTGATAGGTCGGACTGGATGATCTTGGAGGTCTTTTCCAACCTGCTTAATTCTGTGATTCTACACCAAACATACACTTCACTGCAGATACTACACTATGACTGGCATCAATACTGATGGCAATATTGGCTCTGCATTGGCTGCTTTAGAGATATCACTCCTCTGCTCGATACAATATTACCTACAACAAACTCAATAGGCCCCATAGTGTTACATCTGTTTCTTTCTGAGTGCTAGTAGGCTATTCTGTGATGCATTAGCCTTGCATCTTGGAACTCTCAAGAATATGCTCAAGAAGGATGCTTCTTCCAAATGAAACAGATTCATGCTGTACTTGTTTTTTTTTTTCCCATGTCATGGAGGCAGCTTAACTCCAGGACCTTCCAAGTCAAAGGCTGGTACAGGAGGATCTGCTTGGCAGAAATACGAAAGGTAATTATTTGAATAATATATTTTAAGAAGCAAAATATTCTTTCTGTGAGAAATGTGATGCTAGAAATCAAGAAGCTGAATATACAAGAAGTGACTGGGAATAGAGGGTGGCCAGCTAGCTCACAGGAAACTTTCTTCATAGTTTTCTGCTATAGAACAAAGCAACCTGTAACACCCAAGCAAGCAACCATAGTGGACTCTTAGTAAACTGATTTCAAACATATTACCTATTATCCTGTAGCAAGAAAAGAACACTCATTTTTTTAATAGTCTGAAATATAGGGTAAAATAAAGGATATTTCATATTTATTGTGAGTAATTATATTTTAACTCTTTGGGAGTATGTAGCAGAGTCATCATCTCTGCTACACAATAAAGTCACTTATATGCTACAGCGCAGTGGCAAATATGGAAGTACTAACTACACCAAAATGCAGTAGAATCAATTTCACAATCACTTCATATTACATGAAATTTAAGAAATCTGTCTGAATACTACATGGGCTGGCAGACCATTTCTACCCTGTAAAAAGTACACAGGACCCTTAGAAAGGCTCTAGATCCCAAATATCACACATAATACTTGAGCAATGACAATCTTTCTTCTGGCAGAACACTTAAACAGCACCATCAGCACCATAGAAGAGCTTTAGCAGGAACTACTGTGTTCATCACTCAACAGCTAACAGTCTAGGCTGTTGCTTGAACTTCTACATACATGAGAAAGAGTAATATCCAATTCTGTCTGGATCCAGGTATCAAACTACTCTGTATAGATCATGTCAATACATTTTTTGTTAGTTCCTGGAAATTAAAAGAATGTATAGTGGTGATTGAATGTCAGCAGTATAAGCCAGTTTAGCAAATTAAAATAGCATTTAATCCAATATTCCTTAAATATTTGCTCTTTAGTACATAGAGTCATAGAATGGTAAGGTTGGAAGGGACCTCAAGGATCATCTAGTTTCAACCCCCTGCCATAGGCAGGGACACCTCCCCTTAGTACAGGTTACTCAAGGCCTCCTCCAACCTGGCCTTGAACACCTCCAGGGAGGGAGCAGCCACAACCTCCCTGGGCAATCTGTTCCAGTGCCTCACCACCCTCACTGTAAAGAACTTCCTCCTAACATCCAGTCTAAACCTTCCCTCTGCCAGTTTAAACCCATTGCCTCTTGTCCTGTCGTTGCAAGATCTTATAAATAGTCCCTCCCCAGCCTTCCTGTAGGACCCCTTCAGATACTGGAAGCCTACTCTAAGGTCTCCTTGAAGCCTGCTCTTCTCCAGGCTGAAGAGCCCATCTCTTAATGCAGCTGGCATTCTTACTAAAACCAGCTGTCAGTTACCTGACTATGCTTTCTTTCAATTGTCCTGTCTGTATGTAGATTTAGTCCAAGAAGCCAGATCTCTCATAGTGTACCTGTTCAGTTCCATCTACTGCAATATTGACTTTTTACTATGATTACTGAGAAAAATTACATGAATGTTTCTGACTGGATAACACAAAGCACCATCAGAACAGAATCAGTCCATCTAACTCTACCTAGTGACAGCTTAAAGACCACAAATATATCCCAAAGTGTAAAATGGTAAGAAAAAAAAAAAATTACAAATTTAACTGTGGCAGTTGTCCTTCAACTGACCTTTGGAGTCTGGAAGCACTCCTAATCTGCTTTTCTGCCCAAATTAGACAAATTAGCTTGAATCACAGTGAAAAAGCAAACCCTTCTCAAGATGATCTAAACTATTTCACCTGATTTTTTTCTCTCAAGCCGATTTGGAGTACTCACATGACCTATTAATACAACCCAACAGAAGGGATGGCAGCTTCCAGCTGTTAGCATAGTGACTGCATATTCTCACACTGGAGGAAGTTGATGTGACAACAGAATGTCATCAATAAAATAAAAACCTGGAATTTAGATGACAAGAGAAAGTAGTCTTTGTCCTCCCCTAAAATACACAGACTGGAGTCCAGCTTTCTAAAGTATATTTTGCATTCCTGATCTGTTTTAAATGTCTGATTTATTCCGAAATAACTATGGCAAGCAGATTTTAAAATCAGTTATCCACTCCATTTATTGTGTATCTTCCATACTGTTTCAAATAAGACTAAATTTAAAAGAGAAAGTAAGGCAAGTTTTCACTGATTTTAATTGAACCTGTTTAGTGTACTTAATGGTTACCAATGTTTCTTTAAAGACTGTGCACAAGAAACACAAAATTGAAATAACAAAACGTATTTGCTTTTCATTAGGCATCCTCACAGAAACACTACAGGTTAAGTGCACTGCATTGACTACCATGCTCAGCATTTATAAGCAACATTAAATTCCTGCCATGTAAAACATGAAATTAAAGTTACATGTTTAATGGAATTTCTAGTATTGCTTAATCTTACTATATCCTACTTATCAAACTATTTCGCTGTACTTCTCTGACACTTTAATAAAATCCAATTTCTATTTAGAAGCAGCCTTAAAGGAGTTTAAAAAACAAAAATACAACAAAGAGGTAGAACACTGTTAAGATGAGCCAGACTTCATGTTACAGACACATGTTTTTGACCTGTGATGTCTTTCTGCCACAGATGTTGTTACAGAATAATTCACAGACTATCCACCACTGCCTCATTTATCATATGTTCAGGAGCTGGTCATTTCCAAAAGGCATCACCTCCTTACTATAGTTTGATAGCTATACCTGTTCTATCTTCTATTAATGATCAGTAAAAAGAAATGTTGTAATTTTTAATGCCATTTCATTAAATAACAAGTACTGATTTAAGGTATCATGCTTTCCCAGTCTCACTGTCACAGGAAACAGGGTAAAATGAATGTCTGGTTGCCCACAAAAAGGAACGTAGAAAAGGGGATACTAAACCAAGAGGATCAGTTGTGATTCAGGTGGGGCTGTTGGGAGAGCTGTTGAGAAGGACCTAGCAATAGTTCTCAAGGGACAGTTCTCAGGTCACATAATCCAAAATCTCTCTTTGCTTTCCAGACAAATTAAATTGGCCTGCTCCAGGACCTTTCATGCTTCAATCCTCACCAGACTCTCTCAACTCTCTCTCCACAGATGTGCATTTAAATTAGAAAACTAGTGTTAGCCTTCCTGATTTAGAAAAGGGATTCGGCTCTAAATTCCCAACATTCCATAACCATTTAAGTAGTGGCAATCTTATTTCTGGCAAACTTTTAAAGCTACAGCACAGTAGATGATCTTGGCAGAAACTACTGATAATAGTTTGCTTTGGTAATATACCCTCAAATACCTGTGGTTCACAGAACTGATGGATACTCGAGATGAGATTGGACTACAAAACAGTAGCTCAGTCTCACTGGAAAAGGGGAATTTCCCTTTCCTTACATTAAGCTCCAGATCCTGACACCTGTGCTTATCAGATTTCAGCAAATTGCCTTAACTTGTCAACATAGCAGAAAACTATCCCAGGAAATGTGCAACAGATGACAGGATATTCAGGAGAAGAACCAATCCACTTGAATAGATGCAAATAAGGTAAACTTTATACTGGTGAAGACAACCTTAGCAACAACTTGTCTTGTTTATTAGTCAGGAATAATCAAAACACTGAACTGCCATCTTATCAGTGACAGAAGCTTCTGGAATTTCCTGAAGGAACCTTTGGAATCACCTTCCATGCTTTTTCCAATACAGAAATTATATCCTGCAGCACAGCATATTAGATACTGAGATAGAAGACAACACTGTTTAACTTCCAAGGTGAAAGTCCCATTCAGTTAAACTAACATTAAAAGCTGTTCTGTGGTTTTTTCTTCCTGAAGCAAAACCAAGAATGCTGTGGTGAAGCTAGAATATGATAAAAAACCCTGAAGGATCCTAAAGCTAACTTACTAAACTAAACACTAGAAAATAAAATTCAGTGATGAAAGAATTACAAGTATGACAGATCTGACAGGAAACATACCATCCAGTCTTCTCCTAAGCAAAAGCTGAGCTTTACTGTGACAGAGTGAGGTAAGCATTTGTGAAGTAGTGGCAGATTACAAAATTAAAGCACTAAAAATTCCTTGGTTCCTGAACATGTTTAGCTCTGAGAGAAAAATTCCATTTGTCATCACTAGCTGACCCGAGACATCACAAATTAAGCTACCATTGCAAATGTTTAAGGTAAGTCTCTCCAGTGTCAAAATCCATTTTCTATTTGGCAAATGAAAGACTAAAACTGTTACAGAGTAAAATGAAACGTGAGACACATGCAACAGTTTCAAATATTACTTCAGACATTTGACAGTAGACAAATCATTTTAGTCACCTGTATAAAATAGCCAAAACACAGTAGCATTACACAATGACATTCTTGCAGAACTCACACACTGCATTAGCTTTCATGACTCTTGTAAAGTAAGCCAGAGACACCTGTTTACTTCTGTCATTAGCATCAATATAGCAATGCCAAAGCTCCAATTCTGTTTTTCTGCCTTTCTAAATTAGAAGAATTGCACCTTTAAGGCACTTCATCTATTGCCAGAGCAAGAATTTAAAGCATTTTAAAGGCATTCAATACCCAAATTATTAACTTCAAGTATTTCAACCATAAAGATGAAACAGCCTTTTTCAAGATACACATGTTGCTGTTCCAAGCAACATTTGTAAAATCCTGAGTTATTTAACCANACTTCCAAATGCTGCTAGGAATCTGTTTAGAACAGGAAGGAAGCACATTCAACATACATACTAGACTACAGAAAAAAAAAAAAAAGTGCTGGATAAACAAAGAAAAGAATTCAGGACAATTAGGTTTGTTTTTTTGTGTTTTCCTTCTGCATTAGAAACATGCATTGCTGTATTTTTAAATCCTCTGCCTATAACACACAAGTATTCTGTTCAATGTGAGGTCTCCCTAGTCAGTTACTCCCCAAACAGGTACTTTCTATACTTGTATTTCCTTATAATATTCACCTATTGGGAAGACTGGAATAAAAAAAAATAAATAAAATTACACTGTTTGTGTTTAAAGAAATTGGCTACCATTTGTAACAAAGCAGTTGCAAAAAAATTAATGCAGAGACTGAAAAAAAAAAGCAGAGAACTCAAAATGTAGGCTGCCCAGCCACATGTGCTAGAGTATATTTAATTTATATAATAAAATGCTATTTTTCCATTCTGCAAAACCCAGCTACTACTCACAAACAGGATGGTGCCCGTGCATAGACTGAGCCATTCTTTTAAAAGAATAATAATGTGTAAAACAGTCTAGGAGATAACAACATTCTCATCAAGAACACCACCAAAACCCAATAATCAAACCAAACACACATCCTCAGTTGTAATGTAGTTTCCCAAACGATTTAAGTGAGGGAAGTTTTGGAAAGAGGTTGGATTGTAAGCTGTGTGCACTTTACCTGACAAAGTAACATAACC
Source organism: Ramphastos sulfuratus (assembly GCA_013399055.1). NCBI lineage: Eukaryota > Metazoa > Chordata > Aves > Piciformes > Ramphastidae > Ramphastos > Ramphastos sulfuratus. Next base: position 21,964 of record WBNM01039219.1, on the reverse strand, counting down.
CATATAAATCAACTGCTGTAGAAAATTAGATAAGCATTGTAGCACCAGGAAGTAATTGTCATTACAGTTTTCATATCCTAGTCTTTTATATTAGGCTCTTTAAAAAGTAGCCTATCATACTGGACTTGGATCTGCCATAGCAGACAGAAATTTTAAATACTATTTCCTGCTCTTAGAAGCACTCATGTACAAACACTCAGTTATTCCTTACTTAAAGCAAATAGTTTATTTTTCTAAAGCACAGGGATATTGCCTCACTTAATAGCAAGAACTTTCCAAGTATGGGAAGCATTTAGTTCTCTATATGCCAAAGGAGCTTTCATCCTTGGAAAGCAGTGGCAAGTTGAAAAATACAGAAGCTGATCTATTTTGTTTGCATCTCTGTCCTTAAATTCATTTCCCCAGCTGCTTCAACTTATATAAGGTATAATGTAAGGTATTAGGGTCAATTTCATGGTACCTCTCAAGCCCAGATGTGTCAGCTACCCACGTTAAAAATACCTCAACTTGTTTCCCAGCAAAAGCTCAGATACAGAGCTAGAGGGCTGGAAATGAAGTTTGTTCATTGGACATACTACAAAATTCACCACATACACAGAGCATACAACAGTGTAGCAATATTTGTCCTATACTTGTCCCAAGTTCACTTTGTTCTCCCTGAAAGTGGTAAGACTCAGAGTTAATAATAATTTAAAAAACATCTGCACGTGGCCTGCTACAGGGTGCAGGCTCCACAGGCTTCAACAGCAGCAGCTTTAATAGCTCTGCTAAGTAGAAAGAAGCCCTCAGGATTAGCCCTGAATGTCAGTACAAATGTACCTCAAAGGGCTTGAGAGGATGAAATTTTCAAAAATTAAGGAGGAAATGCTGCAGCACATGCACAGACATGGGAAATAACCTGACAGAATCAGAAAGACACCTCCCTAACCCACCTCCTTTACTGTCTAAAATTTCTATTTCCCCCTTCCCCCAGAAATTCAGCCCGAGACAAATTTAAGAACATTAGGATTACAGGCTGCCAAAACGAGAGATTATTATAGAAAGAATTATGATAGAAAGCAAAAGACAACCTTTATAAGCCACCTTAACCCTATGTAATCAAATCAAATTTGTTTAAAAACCAGAACCCATTAAGCTACTCAAATAATAGGGTATCTGCAAAGAAAGGTCCATTCAATGATTTTCATTGCAGCACTTGCTCTAGCCAGTCAAGTGCTTGTGAGTATTTGTTGAAGACTTAAAAAAAAAATAAAAAAATCATAGCACTAAAAGCTAATCTTACTGGTTCAGTTTGATCCAGCCTACATCAAAAATTCCAATACATTTTCAAGTTTTATTCTGCTATTCACAAATCAATGAAAGGGTCAATCTTTTGCAAGCACTCTGTCTTACCCATGCTTTCCAAAAGATGGCTGTAGGGATACTTTCTGTACTCAGTCACATTCTGTATGTGTTTTACAAACACTGCCTCTCCTACCTGCTCATGCATAACCCCATTACTGCACCCATGTGAAATCTCATGAGGTTTCCCCTCCAATTAGAAGCTGTGCAAGTGAGGACATAAAGATGGTTATTTTATGAGGCCACATGGTTAACCACTAAACAGCTGCATCAACTGAACTGACCAAATCCAGCCTGAGGTCTCTCTAGTCTACAAACTATCATGCTGGAATATTTTTCCTGCTATAATAAAATAGCAGAAATGAGTCTGAGCCACCTATCTAGCCAAAATTCTGCTAAAATTATTAGGATTGCTACACGACTTGCATTATTCAAATAAAATATATCTGTATCTTTCATTTAGAAAAAAATTACAGAACACTTAATCTAAACTTCATTAACAGTATGTACACAATCTTTTAAAATTAATTCCTATAAAACAGAGTACTACTCATTTCACAGACTCAAAAAGTTTGTAAATTAAGATACTGGTGGAAGCTTTTAATATGAGTTTCATGACACTTGCAGCATCTCAAAATGAGTCTAAAGTGATTATACTCAAACTGTAATGGAATCAAATGCTTTCCCAAGGTCTGGAAGTTGTTGAAGATTATAAACAGATCCATACTCATGTATTCACCTGTAACAAGATTATGAGGGGTGACAGCCACTGTCACTTTCATGAGAACTATGTATCTACTGCCCGTTTGCCCAGCACTAGCAGGTAAACAAGGGCCAGATGAATTATCTGGGTGGGCCACATCTCACCATAGCCTATAGATTGAGGATTGTTGATTGAGCATTGTTAAATGAGATTAACACTACCACTGTCATCCCCTTCTCCCTGTGAACATCATCTTAAGGTACCCTCATTCACTGCTACATGTCCCTTCTTCTTTCACTCCTGTTGCTCCAATCTCTTAACAAGCTCTGGTTTTACATGTATGTATGTCTCCACTTTACCACTCAATCCCAGTTTACCCTCTAAAATTGGTTGCTAATTACATTCCCTCTCAACCTTCATACTTTTCATCAAAAATAAGTAGCTAAGCTGCAGTATAAAAACTGATAGTAGACTGGCTCAGGGAACTAAAGTGTTAAAAGTATTCTGACAGTTTACCTCACTGAATCAACTCACCGTGACTGCTTTAGAGCAAGCACAAAGGAAGAAAAACAGGACTGCATAGTCAGTGACAGAGAACTCCTACTCCAGAAGGCAAGCATGGGATCAACTAACTACACCATAAACCCACAAACTTATTCTCTATCAATCAAATAAATACATTTATGCAACATCCAGTATTTGAACAGCTCCATGCACCACTTTCAATGTTCACTTCATTCACACTTTGTATTTTAATGAAGTTTTCATATCATATTTATCGGTGTTAAGTTTTCATTAATGAAAAAAGTCTGTAACAGATCAAGAATTCATCTAGCAAACATGATTTGTGCCTAAGGAAAACCTGTCTTTTTGGCTGTGTCCAAGATAAAATCCTATCTAACTTCTCTGCCTCTGAAATGCAAGCAACAACACCAACCTTTTCACCAGTTCATCCCCATTCACCAAAGTGCACTAATGGTAGATGATGGAATCTGCGACACAAAAGTAGATTGCTATCAAGATACATAAACCATACTTCCCACTGGCACAATTATGCTACTTCAGTGAGGTATGATCAGCAATGGTCACCCTGATGACAGTTAAAGAGCTGGTGGTTTTGAGTGATCAATGATGTCGATTTGGAAGAGGCAAAGATGTATAGGAGATTGTGGTAGCAGTGTTCAGTACCAGAAACTGGCAGTACAGTAAGAGAAAACGTTCTCGGCAAATGTAACCGACAAAGATCCTGCTGCTGCTCCATCCTGCATGTGAGGGGGTCTCATGCTCAGGCACACAAGCTTCTGCACACCAGCTTTAACTGGCTTTCGCTCATTAACTGGTATTAATCTGGTGTTTAACTGTTAGAATTCTCAGAGAAAGACAAAAGCTAGATCTAATGTCATGAGATATGATTAATGAATCAGACACAGTTCCCACATGTGTGACTTAACGGCAAGAACTGTGCAAACAAGGAATGTTACTATTTTAATAGTACTCCCTGAAGACTACTGATGTGCCAAAGGTTGGTTCAGCAGCCATGCTAGAATATGAGGCAGTAACTGACAGAAAGAATGACCTCTCTTGACATCTGAGTTAAACATGCTGCTGTGCTTTCACGAAAAACTTTCACTGTGCACCTCTGTGTCCATACCACAAAAACATTATGCTCTTGGTCCACCCAGCTGCCAAATCAGCCAGAGATGAGTCAGGTTTCAGACAGGAAACCTATCCATCTCAATGTACCATCACTGACCATGTTTCAAGCTCTTGGTCTGATAGTGAAATCCTGACATTAGATGCACAGCTTCAAGTTAATGCTGACTGACTTCATGTATCAGTTCATCTGACCTAGGAACTGCCAAAAAGCACACACGTTTCCCAGCCTCCTGACCAGCTCAAGCACAGCAAGTTATCTATACAAAAGATGTATTCATTGTGGAGAAAAAAAAAAAAAAACAAAACAACAAACAACAGTAACCTTAGTAAGGAACAGGTTACAAGTTTGTAAGTGACAATATGATGACCCCAAAATACTACATTGTATTATACAGGAGATCAAAAGCAAAAGCTCTCCTCTTTTCTACTGCCTTGGCCCACTGTACTATGTTTGGGTCCTTTCTGAAGAAATACCAGCTGGAGTAAGTTTCATACTGAATCAAAGCCTAACTTTGCTGTCAGAAATGCAGCTCAGAAAAAAAATGCCTGATTAAATGAGTATGTAGAAAACCCAAGACAAATCTCCTTTTCACACCCCAGATATCCTACATTTCTTACATCCATACCAAAAAACTGTATGCCTAAATAGAAGAGAAAGCTTTCTGCACCTTAGAGAGAATATTTTTCTATTCAAAAGAATAACTGATTTGCATCACACTCCTCATTTAATCAAATATACATCAGCTTCCTCTCTTGATCACAAAATAAATACTAGGGAATAGGTGACAACACTATGAAAACTTGTCAGGAAAAAAACCCAAAGGAATGGAGAAAACTATGAACCTGTTCCACCATCAAAATCGTGGTCACTGTCCTGAAAACAAAATAAATATCCAGTTCACTTGGCCAAGCTGCTAAAGTAGTAGTTAGAAAAACCCAACCAACCAAAAACCAAACCAAAACAACCCCCCTCCCAACAACAGAATCCCAAACCAACCAACCTAACTCCACTGCATCTAATCTCTTTTCAGAAGCTCTTTTCCCACATTAGATTCACACTTTTAGGGCCCTTACAGTAATGAAAAACCCTTCCTACCTAGCTACTCAGCAGTATTTAGGAGCCATACATTTTTGACTCTTCCCACCAATATTGGTGTTGCAGTTAAAAAAAACTTTGTTTTTCTTAGTTTCTACCATTTTAGGTTCTCTTTTCTACTAATTAACTTAAGTGCATATGCCTCTATCGTTTCTGGCAGTAGGCAACACAACACT